>PVIU01011837.1:0-62896 GCA_004026605.1 Ondatra zibethicus
GAATGTCCCCAGCTAGGTCCTTGGGCAGCAGAGGAGAGGGTGCCGGAACTAGCATTACCCATAGTCACACTGATGAATATCTTGATCACCACCATAGAAATTTCGTCCGATGGATGGAGATAGAGACAGAGACCCACATTCACATCAGAGCAATGGACTGAGCTCCCAAGGTCCAGTTGAAGAGCAGGAGGTGGGAGAAGATGAGCAAGGAAGTTAGGACTGTGAGGGGCTGGACCACCCACTGAGACAGTGTGCCTGATCTAATGGGAGCTCACCAAATCCAGCTGGACTGGGACTGAACGAGCATATGATCAAACTGGACTCTCTGAATGTGGCTGCCAATGGGGCAGACTGAGAAGCCATCAACAATGACACTAGGACCTATCTCTTCTGCATGTATTATCTTTTTGGGAACCTAGTCTATTTGGATGCACACCTTCCTAGGCCGGGATGGAGGGGGGAGGGCCTTGGACTTCCCACAGGGCAGGGCACCATGTCCTCTTTTAAGGAAGCAGGGGGAGGGAGGAGGGGGGAACGGGAGGGGACTGGGAGAAGGGGAGGAAATGTAAATTTTTTTGAATGGAAAAAAATAAAAGAATATGGAAAAAAACACCTTGTCAAAAGAACCTGAGTAGAATAACAATTTCGCTTAATAAGTAAGATTAGCAAAATCTGTTACTCAATGTATCCTATTCTGGAAAATCATGGTTTCTAGGTGAAATTATTTTCTCTAGTCATGGTTTTTAAGTGATATTTATTAATCTTCCTAATACACATGGCTGTGTGCAATGGGAATGATTTTCTGTTCAATATGGCAATAGAATACATAATTTCTTCTCAACATGTGGTGTGCTTTAAGACACCACTGGGTTGCTCTTTTAAAATATTAGGTCTATAAACAGAATAATCTTTCAACTTGAGCCAAAGCATTTGCATCTGAGAAACAACTGCTTTGTTATTTATTGACTTTATTTCTTTCTGTCTGTTCCTGGTAACAGACAAGCTTGGGGAGAATAATAATGGTTCCAGGGTTGTGGATGAAGTTTGCTGAAGCTTGTGGGCTTATGTCTAGTTTGCATGTATTAGACAGTCTTTTGAATTTCTAATTGTAAGGAGATACCAGAAATATTTAAGTTTGGTGGTCATTATTTTGGTTTAAAGAGAAAAGTGAAGGCGATCACTTGTTTAATCACATACAAAGAAAAAGCATGCTGGGTATAGTTCAAGTTCAAATGACTGTAAATTCAGAGGGAAACATAAAATCATGTGTCCTGCTGTGCTTCTTGGTTTCCTTGGGGTTTTCCTACAGAGCATTATCCTCAAGAAGATGCTTTATTCTGTCAACTTGACACTAACGTCACCTGGGAAGAGAGTCTTGATTTGAGACTGTTTAACTAGGGTGAACTGAGGACATGCCAGTTTCTGATTACGTTAATTGAGATGCGAAGACCCACCCACTGTGGGCAGCACCATTCCCTAGGTTTAGGTCCTATGCAGAATAAAAACTGGAGGAAGTGAGCTGAGCACAAGGGTACATGCATTCTTTCTCTCCATGCTCTTCCCTGTGCATGTGATCAGGTGTGCATCTTCCTTGCAGTGATGAACTAGAATCTGGCTTTGTAAGTTAACATGAACTCTTTCTCCCTTAAGTTTTTTTTCTCAGGATGTTTTATTACAACAATGGGAAATGAGGCTTGGACACCCACTGTTTTAATTTTGAGACACTTTATCTAAAAATTGTTCTTAGAAGTTAAGAGAAATATATTGACTACTTAAAAACAGGTTTTTCCTATGTTCCCATACAATCACGCATGCATACAACTCTGTTACATACACAGAAAAGTTGAAAAAAATACGACAAAGTGATATTTAGACTGCATGCAAACAGTGCTTGCGCATCGTAGAAGTTGGCTTAGAAGATATTTCTGATTTGGCATGTAGAATGTGGTATAGAAGAGAAAGCAGATTTGGACTACAGTTTTTCAGGATGGGGCTCCAAAGGAGAGGAATGTCTCTTTTGCATCCGTTTGTGTGCAGGATGGCATTTTTACACGCTGTCCTTGGTACTTGGCAGCTTCTTCTCAGCAGATGCTTCCTGATTCACCTAGCCAAGATTCTTGATGGGATGTGCGTTAAACACCTAACAAGACATGTAGCATGGCAGCTTTAGTGGGATAGCAGAGAATTCAGGAAAAACATACTCATGTTAAAGGAACAGGAAGAATGAATATTTGGTGAGCAGGTGACATTTTGTGTCAAAGCACCAAATTCACCACGAGTCAGTGAAGTAAACTCATAAATGATGTAAAATATTCTAGTAACAGTTCTAACACAAGACAAGGGACCATCCACAGGGTCTGTCTGAGATAAGATTCTGGGTCTTTTCTACACTGCTCCCTACCATCATTCAAATAGAACATAACTTGGAATATGGAATAAAAGCCCGTTTTTGCCCCTCTTTTTCCCTTTTGTTTTTAGGCAATGAAGATTAGTTGTTCAGATTGTATGAAATATTTTCATAGGTACCCAATTCATTTAGGAGATTAGAAAAAATGGTACTTATTATAAAAGGAACATTTGGAAGAGAAACAAAAGACTTTGTACCTCACTGTCCTTGTAGATATAGCTATGACTTCCAGATAGCTTGATAAATTCTCAACAATAATGCTTTCTTTCAAAAAGGTAGTTTCATCTGGGATGAAATCTAAAGAACGTCTTTAAAAAATCTTTCTGAAAAATAATGAAGGTTCAATCTTCATACTCATGTGTAACTGGATACATATAGAATTCTCTTTGGGGTCATGTTTGATTTAAAGTGGGATTTGTATGCTTAAGGCCAGGAATTCCAGTTTATCATAGGGAGATGTTTAGAAAGCCTATCACTCTGATATTTAACCATTAAAGACTTTAGCTTCAGTTTCTACTTCTGACTTGCTGGCATCTGTGGAAAGCCCCCTATGGGAAACCTGCACACTTACCTAGAAAGTGTATTTCTGTAACTATAGCACATTGTCACCTTTGCATGTTCTCTCTCCTTCGGTACAGGACTGGGGATTTCTTGAAGGCATGAATGCCAGTATGGTGGTTGATATTTGTGACCAGGATCTGCTGAAAATCAAAGTGGATATGTAGCATTTGACAGTCTCTCACATGTTTGTTACAAATTACCAGTGTTGTGTCATTGAACAAGAGAAGATATGGCACTCATGCAATCCAGTATGAACTGGTTCTCGAACAGGATAGGCAACCTTTATTTAATATTGTTATAGTATTTATTATTTATTTGAAGCTTTATTTTGAGACAGTGTCTTATTATATCACCCTGGCTGGTCTGGAATTCTCTGTTAGACAGGCTGTCTTTGAATTTATAGAGATCCACATGTCTGTCTGAATATCATGATTAAAGGTATGTGCCCCCACACCCAATTGTGTTTTTTTAATTTTTATGATACAGAAATATTTATATTTTTTCCTACTGAAATTGGAAAGTTGGAGGGCAACCCAAAATTCCATGTTTTAAGATTGCTAGGAAGATATTTTGTGGTTGTCAATTATGCAAATAGTTGGCACAACTTACTAACTTTTGATGTCTGATTTGACCTGAAGTTATTAGTGTGTTAGCTCTGGTTTGAAGGACTCTTTTGAACCTAAGAGGACTCTCCATCAATCTCGAGGGAGCTGGTCCTCAGAATTCTGAGTTCTCTGAAGCTAGCTTCCTACTCGTTCTTCAGTGCTTCATCTAGCTCACTGCGGTGCTTCTTAACCACAGACCATTACAACTGAAGACTATGGAAGATGTGCCTGGAACTATCTCGATTAGTTTGTCTCTTGTAAGGCTCTGGGATCCCTACAGGCTATCTGAAGACAACCCATGTGCCTGCATTACTTTTTCATTCATAGAAATGTCTCATGGTGCTGCATCTTGTAGGGGCATCCATTTTCAATCCTTGTGTTTGCCCTTTCTCCTTGTCCCTTCTCCAAGTCTGCAAACTGTACCTCTTGCTGAAACCTGAGCATGTCAGATATGTTTCAGTTGGATTTTTAAGAAAACGAGACAAAGATAACAGTCTCTTATCATAAGAACTGTAATAGATGAGCAGGTGGTTTCCATGTGAGTAAATACCATGTTCATATTCTTTCTACATGGAACACATATACATGTATATATATTAGCACATGTTTTGTATAATATACAGCAATGTAAACCAGTAAGTACCAAGGTTCTCAAGGTTTACAGAATAAATAGAATTCCTATTTCATACATTTTAAAAGATAGTACAGCATAGCAAACAGGGAAAGACTACTAGAGTTGGAATGATTGAAGGGCATATTCTTTCTAATGCATTCTAGGTGTGTGAACATGAACACACGTACAGATCTCTCCAAGCCTATGTCTTCCTGGAAATAGACATCGTGGTAATGGGTGATGTGACTTTGGCCTTGGTTGTTGGTCCCTGATGGCTTATTTGGTTAACGAATGTGGGATGGAGATGGATGGTAACTGTGGGATCCAGCTTGCTCCTATTCATTCTGTATGAGTCAAACGAGTTCAAGTCGGGAGTCTGTCTGTCAGCAGGATCTGTCCTGAGGACCGGAGGCGAAACACAACTTGCCGTCGGAACAAAGAACTGCTATTGTACTTATTGTTGTCGTATTCCTGTCAGCGGCTGAACAAATGAGAAGTTGGTAGACTGCACTCAGGAGACTGCAAGACCGGATTGACTTTGACAACTTAGCCAGGAGGCCTTCTTGAGGCTGTGTAGAAAATCAAGATAGAAAATACATTTTGATTTCTCTCCTTCTTTTAGCAGAGCTCAAGGAAAGCCTCTTTGTTGCAAACATTCACCTTCGAAGCTATTTCTCACTAATAGCTATGTTTTTCATTTTGAAATACTGAATATTTTATTTGAAAACACCCCAGATTATATGAAGTGATGGAGGAAAACGTATATGAATTCACTTTGCGAATTGATGCCATCTACACAGAAGGTTTTGTTTGTAAAGAATTGCCTGAAACGTTTTATGTGCCTATTAGGTATTTTGAAATTCATTTTTTGACCAGATGTAAATCTATGTGAGGTTGAAAATATCTCTAAGAAAATCAATACATATCAGTATGTACACATGTGTCAGCACATCCTATCATGTGTTGAGAGCTTCATTTTGCACAACTTTTATTTCACCAAGAGAGAAATTGAAGCTTTGATATGTATTGATTGATGATACTTGACATTGAATGGTACCAGGCAGGGCTGTTGGGCATGAACTTCAGGAAGAAATTTCCTGATGAATATTATGTGTCATATAGAACACTGAGCAGCTGGAGGCAGAACTCATACCTGAATTTTGTCAGTGACTGCATTTGTCTGCTTCACTGGCCTGTTGAAAAAGTTGTTGAACCAAATGATAATGAATGCCAGAAATTTGACCTTGTAGTGAAGCCTCTTGAACACCAGATACTTGTACTTATGAACCATGGGGCCCCAGGTGACAGGATGTCTGCTGTCTCCCATGCCAGGAAAATGGAAGATGTTCAGGGACACTGTCAATACACATTGTCATTTGTGAACCGGTAGATCATGTTGGTGATCCAGTTGCAAGTGGAGTTTAACCTCATTGTTGGCGATATGACATGACTTATATGGAAATACCCTCAAATAGAGGAAAACAGCCAAGGGGTATGGAAATCATGGATGCACTGAATTTTTAGGGTTGCCAAGGGAACTATTATTCTTGTGTTTGTCCATGTCAAAAACTTTGGCAAGAGCATGATGCTCTGTCTCCTTGGTACTGACTATGCTGTATCAGTGCTTCTCAAAGTGTGCTTGGTAGAGCACCAGCTCTAACATCACTGAAAACATGAAGATGCAGACTCACAGGCCCCTAGCAGGCCCACTGATGTAGAGCCCCTGATGTTAGTTCCCAGGGTGTCTGTTTTGACCAAAATCTCCAGGGGACCCTGATGCATAGAAAGGAATATTTAAGGTTCACTGTGTTGTGCAGTACTATTCCACTGGTTTAGCATTGCTGCGATGTAAAGGGAATTTCTACTTGGTGGAGGCTGATGAAATATGTGACATGAAATTCTGAAAGAGTTATTAGAATATTATTTAATTAAAGCAATAGGACACTGACATAGGATTAATCCATAACAGTCATCAACACAGTTTCACATGGCTCTTTATATATATATATATATATATATATATATATATGTATATATATATGTATATATATATACTATACATATTACACTCTATAAAATTTTGGTAAGTTACAGTCATTTGGAGTACATAAGATATGAGACATATTTAGCATAAATCTTAAAAAGATGATGCAATATGAGATGTTTTAATTCTGTCTGTGATTTCCCCCTTCCCACTTAAATTTAAACATCAACAGTACATGTTGTTATGTGTATAAATCTTGGAGGAATTCTCTAGGCTGGCTATTCTCATGTCCTATGACAAAAGGCACTGTCTGTGTTATAATGACGCACCTCTTTCTTGAAGCCCTTGGTTTGCTGCATATCTTTAGCTGTATCGACAGAGCAGGAAATTTTAGAGCAGACTGTCCAACTGTTTATTTAGTTATTCATGGAATACTTAACCACACAACCAGTATTTAGAAATGCTGAATTTTCCTCATCTATATCAATCATACAGGCATTGCTTATCACTTAGCAACCAGTAAAGAGTGGGTGTTTAGTGTTTTACAGGTAAATATATGTCCAAGAGCTTACCCAGATTCTTTTAAAAGAAATGAGAAAGAAAGTTCTCATTTGATGGGTAATGGCATCAATAGTTATTGAGGGTCTATTGTGGGATGAGTTCTAAACTGATCACATTTTAGATATTGTTAAAACTAATCTATGGTTGAAAGACGGTGTTTGAATCATGGTCTTTGTGTTGGTGGAATTCATACTGTGGTGGGAATACACAAAGAAAAGGTCAATATAATCATTAAATTCCTTAAAAGTATTAATCCATTCCCACTTTCTTGAGACTGCTCTGACAAAACATTTGGGTATCTTATAGGAAAAATAAATTTATTTCTCATGTATCTGGAGGCTGGAAAGTTTTAGTTTGATGAGGTTCCATTCATTTTTCATAGATATGCTTTCTTAGTGTGGTCTCATAGGTCTGGTAAATCCAACCTCCAAATTAAAAAAAAACCCTCCAGGAAAAAAAAACCTGGTACCTCTTCTGTAAGCATGCTGATTTCCTTCACAGGAGACTACTACGTGATTTAATGCCACTTAGTACCACCGTACTGGTGACTGGATTGTTATAGTATGAATTTTGCCAGACCACAAAATTCAGACATACATACATTCAGACAGTTGGTTCCCCCAGTCCACTGTTTTATCAAATGGACACGAGAAGCCAAATCGTTTGTGGAGTGAGATTCTTGGTGAACAAGAACAGGTGCATTTAGCTGATATAAAAATGCAGAGTGCATCTCAGGAAGATATCTTATAGACTAGAAACAGTGACAGCTTTGGGACTTATTCCCAATGCAGAGGGAGTGAATGTCATAACAGTGATTTCCTAGCTACCAAATGTTTCAGGACACCAATCTCTCGTCTCCATATCTAGTAAAGGTTACACAGTCAGATAAGGTCATGGCATCTGATCACCCTGAAGAATTCACTCCTCATTATCTATTACATTGCCTATTGAGGCACCGCAGAAATCTTGGGACCATTTCATAAGTAGAGAAAACTCAGTTGTGGAGAAAATCACTTGTTTAGGATCTTGCAGTTCTGAAGTATCAGAACCAGTTGGACTAAATGGTGTATGGATTTTGCTCCAAAGCTGTGCCATACTTTCTCAGATTCTTGCCAGGGAAAATACTTTTAACTTCAGTGGCGCCAAATGTAGGCTAGCGTTTTGTGTGTAAATTTTCGATATTCACATGGGCAAGTTGTAGTTATTCTTTTTGGTGGTGCAGCTGTGAGGGCCACTCGAGTGCAGCTTTTAAAGCTAATTGATTCTGGCAGGCTTTTTAAGAGGTAGCATTGTGTGTGTACCAGAGGACTGATAATAGAGGACATTAGCATTTTTCAGGACCGAATTAAGGCTTTTCTGCTCTGGGAGAAAGAGCTGTGTAATGTCAGTTCAGTGCTCCACCTATCCCCCCGATTCAAACTTGGATTCTTTAAAAGGCTGTTAGACATGGTCAGAAGGAGATATGATTCAAACTTCAAAAGATGCTTTCCATAAAATAGAACGGATATGGCAAGGGTGAGAGACTGGGAGGCCGGGAAGGAGTTATGTGGATGGAGACTGTGTATGGGGCCAACACAGTGATAATATATGATATACTTAATAGATATTGTTTACATGAAAACCGTCACCTTGCATAACGAACACATGCCAATAGTATTTTAAAATTTTATTTATTTTTCTCTCCTACAATACATCCCAACTGCAGCCTCCCCTCCAACCCCTCCACCCAGTCCCCCCCACCCAAGATCCATTGCTCCTCTGTTTCCCTTCAGAAAAGAGAGGCCTCACAGTGATATCAACCAAGCAAAACAAAATGCAATAAGACTAGGCACAGACCTTCATAGCAAAGCTGGACGAAGAACCCAGTAAGAGGAAAATGGTCCCATGAAGAAGCAAAAGAGTCAGAGACACTCCCATTCCCATTGTTAGGAGTCCAACAAAAATCGCCAAGCTAAAGAACCACAACATGTATGTACGCAGAGGGTCTGGTATAGATGCATGCAAGCTCGTGATTCCTGCTTTAGTCTTTGTGAGTTCTCATGAGCCCTGCTTAGTTGATTCTGTTGGCCATGTTTTCATGGTATCCTCAGTTCTTAAAAGAATGTTTCCTATATTTTCTTTTAAGTACCTTCTTATATAAATATCCATATAATATTTTTTCCTAGAGTTGAATGCTACCTACCTCTCAGATGAACTTGCTTTCAGAGCCCACAAATTTAGCTCAGGGCTAAATTTGGCTTTACCTGGGAAACAGTTCTAAAGTATTTTCTAAAGGGTCTCATTTCCTTTCTTAAAATGGATTTTGGTCCATTTTTGAGGATATTTGTGTTTTAACAGCTCTTGAAATGATTAAAATGATCTTATAAAACTTTTTAAATCTATTCTTTTTTTAGCATTATATAGATTATGTATTACACATAGTAAAATATAATACTAGACATGAGTGATAAGAACTGTGTGTATAGAGAGGTGTTTGGATGAGTTCATGTCATAGAGTTTCATCATGAGGGAGGGAATCCTTCTCAAATCAAAACTGTGAGCTTTTTCTTCTTGACACTGTCAGTATCTGCCTCATCTGAATTTTCTTGAATTATTACAACAAGAATGAAGTACAAGAGTGAAGATGACAATGACTTAGATTCTTGACATACATGTCAATTCTAGGTTCTGTGACATTGTCATTCTCTTTGCTCAGACTTGTAGTCATTGTGAAATACATAGTAGTATTTTTCTTCTTTAGGACATAAGCTACGTCTCAAAATTACAGTTTCGAACTTGAAAAGCAATTGTGGGTTTAGCTAGGAGATGCATAGGCAAAAATGCATGTGGCTGTAAAATGTGTGTAAGAGAGCTTCAGGCAACCTGTTACTTCACATACCTTCTTCTTGCATGAGTAGCATTCCAAATGTTTCCTTGCATTTAACCAATAACTTACAGTTGAGTAGATCACAATTTCATGAATTCACATTCTGTCTTCTTAAGTGAAGTCAATGTACCCTGCAAGTTAATGTTTTCAGGGTATAATACAGTGAGATATTTATTAAAGATGTTGTGGAATCATGGCCACACATTCTAAAGAACTTTGTCAAAATCTTTTTTGTGTCAAGAACAATCTACAGGTAACATTGTCTCTGTTATATTGTTTTACGTTAAAGAAATGTAGCACAGGAAAGTAATTGGCTTCATAGGACAAAACTAGCAATTTAGTGTTGTATTTTGAGAATGTATTTCTGTCTGATTCCTTCTGATTGCAAAGATTGTGTATTTGTTGTTTTGCCATCCTCTTGGGTCATACTCCTGTAACTGATTTTGATACCAGAAATCTTCCAGAAGTTTCCAGGGAGGACTTGTAAAAGTCAATTTTGGCTATTGTTCATATTTTTGTTCTACTTTGCAAAAATTTCTTCCTCAGTTTTTTTAGGACATTTTAAGGCTCACTAGAAAGGACAGTGCTTGTTTTTGACAAGCGCAAATTGAGAAAGTTTCAGATTGGAGAGGAATCCATTTCTGCCTGTTCAGTAACAGAGCTGTGATGTTCATTCATTCATGTGACCAAAGAGAAAAATCTTACCTGTGCTATCCTAGACATACTGTACTATAAGTTTTATTTCTCATGGAGTTAATTGTTTATTAGTAGAACTATATGATAAGTTAATAATTATACAAATGGTTCATGAATTAGAATCAGCTTAAATGCCACAAGGGTGTTAGTGTACAAAAGGAGGGCTTAGCAGCTTGAGAATGAGTAGTGATCCGCTAAATCAAGGGAGTAACAGAAGCCACGAATTACAGAGAGATTGCAAATTGATTACGTGGGAGTTGTATCTTAATGACCTGGGGCTGGTAGATATTTTCAGTCTGGGACTGTGATAACCAAATCCCATCCTTTAAGTGGAGACTGCGCATTCATTTCCTTGCCACCCAGACCCAAATAATCACACAGAAACTATATTAACTAAGACATTGCTTGGCCAACAATTCAGGTGTACTTCTAGATAACTCTTATATCTTGAATTAACTTGTTTCTATTAATCTGTGTATCACCATTAGGCTGAGAATCCAGAACAAATTCTCTAAACCATAAGCAGTATAAAGCCTGAAAACAAAAGTAACAGTATGTATTGCTCCTGAAATTTGAAGTGACCAGTAGCTATGTAAGCATCCCACCCTTAGTGATAAGTCAGTATACTATTTATTTCCCTCGATTATGAGGTTTAGTTTTGCTACATAGTTACACCCAAATAAAGGGTGTAAATCATTTCTAGTAATCTGTATATTGCCACGTGGCTATGGCTTGCTGGGTAAAGTTCTGGTGTTTGTCTCCAGTGTGGCTACATGGCTTCTCACGACTCTGCTTTCTTCCTCCCAGCATCTAGTCTTACATTAAAATTCCACCTCTACCATACTCTTTTTGTAAAACAAAAGAAAAACAGACAACAAACACACACGACACAACAGTAAGGCCAACCCAGATTAGAGAGAGAGGGAATTAGACTTCACCTCTCATTTTGAGAGGTGGCAGGTATATTGCAAAGAGCACACAGGCAAAATAAATGTGGCTATCAACATGTTGGGAAATCAAAGGTTGCCATCCTAACCAAAACAATTGGATACTCTTTGGACCTGAGGACTGCAGTTTACTCATGAAGTTTGGTTTGTCGCTTAGTATTGTTTTAAGAGGCTGGTTGGCCGCTTGCTCATTTCCCGGCCGCCCAACTCCCAAAATAACCACACAGAAACTGTATTAATTAAATCACTGCTTGGCCCATTAGCTCTAGCTTCTTATTGGCTAACTCTTACATCTTAATTTAACCCATTTCTAGTAATCTGTGTATTGCCATGTGGTTATGGCTTGCCATGTAAAGTTCTGGTGTTTGTCTCCAGTGTGGCTACATGGCTTCTCATGACTCTGCCTTCTTCCTCTCAGCATTCAGTTTAGTTTCCCCCGCCTATCTCTTCTGCCCTGCTTTAAGTCCAAAGACAGTTTCTTTATTAATCAATGGTAATCACAGCATACAGAGGGGACTCCCAAATTATAGTATGGTCTCACACTTCTGTTTTTTTCATATATTAGGAGTTGGCAAATGTAGCTATGTGTTTTTCTTTGTTATCTTTGCATTTGTGCATGTATATGTAGGTGTGCACACATGAGCATGAACACATACATGTGAACATGCATATGTACACATACATGTGCACATGTCTATGGAAGCCAGAGGACAACCTGTTGTAGTATTGCTTAGTGGCTGCCTATTTGTTTTTGAAGCAAGTTTTTCCCTGGCACTTACCAAGTAGGCTAGTTAGCCCCAGTTGTCCATGTCTTAGTAGTGGGGTTAGGAGTGTGTATCATCACACCCAGAATTTTTAAAACATGGGTTTGGGGGTCAAGCTCATGTTTTTAATTTTATAGGCAACCACATTACACACCAGTCTCCCCACTCCTGCCACTTTTTTCACACTCAGACATAACACTGATTTACCTAGTTTCTAAGCTGCTATTGGTCAATTTTATATGATTTCTCCAAGCACCAATTTAAAAGTCTGTTAAAATAGAGATCTTAAAAGCTACCTGTTCTGCTGCATTAGGCTGTGGTTCTGTTGTCAATTCTTCTCTGTTCAACAAACAACAGCAATGAGAACAGAGCTTAGGGTACTTCATATATATCTGAACCCATTCCATTACTCTAAGGTCTACATATTAAACCTCATAGCAGCAAGAAAACCAGCATTTTTAAGCACACTGTATTATGTATGGGGGATATAATTAGTCATATAATATATGTACAGTGAGACTTTTGTAAGATTTTTTTTTAGTATGGAAGAATGGTTGAACATCAATCAAATAAATAATCACACAAATAAGAATTTTAAAGTAAGGAAGGAAGAAGGCAATAAGGAGAACAAAGGAAGTTTAACAAAGTCATACAAGTGCCTTGTGCCAGGCATAGGTACTTTTATCAGTAGACATATGGTGATTCCCACCCCTGGTGATTTGTACAGCTCTGACTTAGGTCAGTCGCCATAGTGGTTTGAGCTTGCCCTAAACTTGTAAGCCTCTAACTACATTAAATTTGGAATAAAATAAATGAATTTTATATGATGGTGAATAGAAGAATTCATTTGAAGAATTTGTTTTTACTAGCTTTAATTTTAATATATAGATAGGCTGAAGAATCATAAAGATTTCTTGAAAATAATATTTTTTAAGCAATTTCTGTTGCTTATATATAAATATGTGCACTTTTCTCCATCTGGGGGAATAAAATAAATGTGTCCTTCTGATCTTGTAAGTTAGAAAGTGAGGGATGTATTCCATGGAAATAATGAGGAAAGATTTTCTCTTTTCTGTTTGGTAAAAATACTTGGGGATATTCCACAAAGATGGTGTGCACATTTTAGAAGTTCTGTCCACAGAACCCATGTGGTAGAAAGAAAGAAACAACTCCTCCAAGCTTCCTTCTGATTTCCACATGTGTTCTAGAGCATACACAATACATGTAATATTTTTAAAGAGTATAAGTATTACATTTGATTTATAAAAGAGGCAATTTATAATGTTTTTTATCTGTCATTAACCTAACATCATTGCACAGTTGCCTTTAGTTTCTGAGTCTCAAGTTTTGTACATTGAGAGTAAACAGGGTAATGGAATATAAGCTGGAAGATTTTGAAGCTTGGCATTAACACCTTGTATTTACCATTTAATAGAATTTTGGTCAATATGATATTATTGTTAGCTTAAGCCAGAGCCTTCCTTTCTCAGATACAGCCAGTTTCCATTAACAACTGATTGAAAAGTGATACTGGTGTTTGGGGTCAGGGCCAGGGCTTACTGGTATTTAATATGTGAATCAAACTGTTGTGGTCTTTTCAGTGTTCATTTGATCATTTATAAGCTCATGGCTAATCAGTGTGTTCTGCTCCATAATAATAATTTAAAAATAATACACATAGAGGCCCCATTACTGTTAATGATATTGAGCATGGAGCAAGGCTTGCTATAACATGAAATGGTTGACTGATAGTTACCTGCAAAGAGTAAGATGCATTCAGAATCTCCTTTGCTCATGACACCATCTTTACCTACCTGTGTTACCAACCTACACTACACATGAAAAACCATAACAAAGCAAGTTATCTTACCAATATTTTAAGCAAAGTCAAAAGAAGCAAGTATAATGGTGTGGGAGGTCCTTCTGTCTATGTGTTGCTTTTATTGGTTAATGAATAAAGAACTGCTTTGGACCTATAGCAGGGAAGAACAGAACTAGGCGGAAAAAGCTAGCCTGTATGCTGGGAGAAAGAAGGGCAGAGTCAGAGAGATGCCATGGAGCCACAAGAGACAGACACCGGTCGGAACTTTAGCCCATAAGCCACAGTCACGTGGCGATACACGGATTAATAAAAATGGGTTAAATTAATATGTAAGAGTTAGCCAATAAGAAGCTAGAGCTAATGGGCCAAGCAGTGTTTTAATAAATACAGTTTCTGTGTGATTATCTTGGGTCTAAGCTAGTCGGGCATTCGTGAACCAACAAGCAGCCTCCTCTAACAGTATAAATTTGGAAATCATTATTTTTTTAAATAAAATTGCACAAAAACATGCTATAACATCATTCATGTCTGCCTCTCTGAAAACAGACCAGCTACCCACTTTCTATAGTGTCAGATCATGTTTTGTCATGGAAGGCTACCACTCCTCTTTTTCCCAATCCCTGGTTCTGCGACCACGTTCCCATCTAAGTGCTGTGTCTTCTCTGTGTTGTCACAGCTCTGTTGAGCAGGCCTGTTGCCTTCTAACTTAGAACCTGCATCTAGTGTAGCAGAAAATTTGAAGAAAACATGATAGAAATCAAAATTGAAATAAAAAATTCGAATTAAGTTATTTTCTTGGATTAATAAAAGGAATTTTATTTTGAATTTATGTTAATTTATTTGTGATACCTGCTAAATATAAGATAAGTTTCCTAAGAGTAGTTATTAGCATAATATGAGCTATGAGGGTTAATACTGATTGCTTCTTTAATAACAACTTTCTATCATAGAAGCTTGAAGTTAAAAACAGTAATAGGAACTGAGGAAGAATCATATCGACTATGATTTGCAGGAAGTTTTCCTAATTATTTTGACTGTTTTTATGTCTTTCATTGGTGCAAACATCAATGTTTAAAGAATACTTTGAATTCTATTTGCTGCCCATGGTCCTTGAGAAGATTGTCAACCTTAGAGTCATCTGGATCCAGTGGGAGAAATTTTTCCTTCTCTGCCTGAGCATACCTCTGTGACAAAAGACCCCATCCTGACTACTTCAATCTATTATTATTATTATTATTATCATCATTGTTATTTATTACTGTTTGACCTATGGAAGCAGGCAGTGGGGGTAGGGTGATGGTACACTTCTAGATACCAGAGGGCAATTTTGTGGAGTTGATTCTCTTCTGGGGGTGGAACTCAGGTCATGGGTTCACATGGCAAGCCCTTCCAACTGCTGAGCCATATCACTGGCCCATGCGTATTTCACACACATGCTAGGAACTCCACTTTGAGAGAAGATGGAGAGACACTGCCATGAACCTGCACAAACATGCACTCAAAGTGGACATGGATGATGGTTAGCATCCCCCCATCTCCTGGAACCCATTCATTCAAAGATATCTGCCAGCGATGGTCTGTTCTTCACTCCCAGTGTTTCTCCTATTGCTCCTACTTAGGAGATGCCAGTACCATTATGTCAAGCACAACTGGCCCCAGGATGGAGTTTTTAGCAGGTTCCAGTGAACTAGAATTGCTTTCTATGGAGCCGAGCTATTTTCCTGTGAAGAGCTTTAAAGGTCGTATTGTAGACTGGCCAAGGTGAACCAGCTGTCTGGGTTTATCTCTAACCCCAGCCCCTGGTGAAGCCTTTGGCTAGTATGTATTGCCCTTGAAAAGGACCACAATGCAGTCACACTGAGAATTTCACTGAGTTTACATCAAGGAGCTGCCCAGACAGGCTGTGAAGTGGAAAGACCCAGCTGCTAAGGATGATAATGCTGCCAGCGACAGCTTTGGGGCTGAAGCCGGAAACCTTGTCTGTCTCGCTCACTGCAGGATCCCTGGCTCGAGCACCGCATCAACTACAGTGGGGCCATGATGTAAACTTGTGACTGAAAGCATGAGGCACGGAAACCATGATCAGTGAACAACTTTGAGAAAGGCTTTTAAATGCTGGACACTCTCTCCTCCACACCGCTGACTGATTCTAATAATTCATTGTAGTGATCTGTTCCAGAGACGATGACACACATATAAACGGACATTCACATTTTCATATATGGATATTTTTGTTCCGATTTAGAACCTATAGCAACCCTACACAATAGTCTCATCCTCATGACTTAATTAGGACATCATGGATTCCAGAATCCAATCAATGTTCTCAACTCAATCAACCAATTAATAATAGGACTGGCATAAAAATTAGGTTTTCCTATTCTTCTCCTGCATGAAATAGCTTCTCTATGATACTAAAAATAACCACTTTTGAATCTCCAGCAGCAGATTCCTTAAACTTCCTTGTGGTAGCTTGTCACCAGCTCAGGTGTTCGTGAGTTTCGTTGTTGTCCAACCTCCATTAGAACGTAATTTTCATAAGAAGACAATTGCTTTTGTTTACCCATTAGCATCTCAAGAGTAGCTGAGTGCACAGCAGGCAGTGGTTAGATGAATGAATGACGGAGACCACTCTCAACATTTAACTCTATCTATTCAACTAATGAGGCTCAGTCCTCCATTGGCTGGGCTCATCATCTGTTTATCCAGACAGCTGGAAGCCATCTTGGATTCATTCTTGCTCCACACCCATGATCAGATAGGGTCACCTCCTAAATGGCACTCTGGCTCCTCCTCTCCACCATGTCACTCAGATAGTTTTCATTTCCGCCTTTGCTCCTCTAATCCTCCTCTGCCTTGGGTTTTATTGTCCTATGCTGCAGAAAGCATTTAGTGCAAGAGTTCCGAAACTGAGAGAAATCCCCCCCCGCCCCCGGGTGAATTTTTGCAATATCCGTGGACATTGTGGATTGTCAAAATTGAGACTTCTGGCTGCAAAAATCAAGGGCTAACATTCTAGGATTTACAGAATTGTTCCCAACACCAAACAGTGGCTTGGCCAAAGGGTCAATAGTGCTGCTGTTACGAAACACGGAATTTTTGAGAAAGCTGTCTACAATCCCATTCTAGTTTATGTGCAGTCAGGCACTGGGACACTGTCCTCTATTAGCAGGGCAAAGGCAATGTTCACAGCTTAGCATGGGACGCTCCTTACAATTGGTCTCCTCCATCGCTTAGTTCTATCTCCAGCTTTTCTTCCAAACGCACATACAATTCCAGCCTTAAATCAGGACACATATTCTTAGATTTAAGAATTTTCTTTTTAGGTTGTAGAGAAAGAAATGGTCCTCTAACCCTTTCCATTAGTCTAAAATTATGTCTATTTTGTGTCTTAATATAATCTAACATTTATTTTCTACTGAGTTTTTCTATGTACTGATGAACCTTTTATGTCTGTTTATTTCTTTTAAATGTAGGAGTTTCTATCACATGGTAAAGCCACACACACACACACACACACACACACACACAAACCCAATTTTTTATGTAGGAGGCTCACTCACATGGTAAAGTCCCTCATACAAACGCATCAAATATTTGTAGTTTATTTTATAATAAAAAGTCTTTGTTTAGGGAGTGCAATTTGAAACATATTAGTTGGGGAGATCGGGTGATGACTCACTTGTAAAAGTGCTTGCCATACAAATATAAGTGTCCCCAGAACCCACCTAAAAGGCTGGGTACATCCTTTCCATGTTTTAATCTCAGGGTTGAGGGTGTGGATCCCAGAGCTCACTGGCCACTTAGCCTAACCGAATCAGATGAGTGTCTTGTTCAAAGAGAGATCTTGTCTCAAAACAGCCGTGAGGAGTTATTGAGGAAGATCCCTCATGTCAATTTCTGGCCTCTATTTATGCACATGCATGTATATGCATGAATACATGTGTGCACATACGTACTCACACACACAGACATGGGCAGGTATGTGGATAGACATATGCACCCAGTCACACAAGCATGCACATATTTATACTACATACACAAGAGAAAATGAAAGTGTTGCCTAAGACAGGAGGTCTTACTGTGTCTACTTTCTTAGCTCCAACAGATTTTTGAAAATGTATTAGGCCTAATACATTTTATAATATAATACCTAATATAATTTTATAATATTATACCTAATATAATACCCTACCTGTATTAGATACTAGATTAGATTCTAATTATGATATACCTTTCTAGTCATATGTAACAGCTTTGAAATGTTTAGAAGTACATGCTATGGGGATGTATAGCAGATGAGGTGACTTCAGTTGTCTCAAACCTGCACCCCCTCCCCCATTTCAGGAGGTCTAAGAGGCTCATGGGGTGTTACAGAACCTTCCTAACACTTAACAATTCCATGGAAATAAGCATTGTAGGTCCTTTGAGATATTTCCTGGGCAAATCAGTTAGAAAGGACTGGGGTAGCTAGAACAGGACCATGAGTGTAAAGATGTTATTACTTTCTTTTTCTTTTTCTTTTCTTTTTTGCAAGCAATTCCTTATATTTACTTGAACAGGCTTTTCCATAAGTGTGCTGATTGATTTCAACCAGTATCCTGATCACTTCCCATTTGACGAGTGATGTTTATGCTAGTCTGTCAGTGTGGGGTGTTTTGTAGTTCAATAAATGTTGTATGAAATATGTGAGTTAGAGTGACTCCCAGTGTTTTATACCTGTCTATACCTTGAGACAACCTACTTTGATTTGAAGTCATTAATGTCTATAAAGGAGTACATCACAGTTTAATACTTCTTCCTTTTAACTTTTGAAGACTGAAGTATAAAGAACAATGAACAATGCAGCTTTTTAATGTGACACACTCTTATTCCTAAAATGAACATATTGCTTATGGGGAGAGGAGTAAGGATGGGATTGTCTAAGTTGTGCTGTGATAGCCCTCGTCTGATTGCTTCCCCAGCAGAGTTCTTCTTTGGACGTATCCATTCCCTTGTGATTATCATTGGCGATAATATTGAGTTATCTGCCTCAAATATTTTTATTTCTTGTGAAATTATTTTAATGAGAAGAGTTTCCATTTACTGATTAGTAGCTTTGGGCTAGCCCAAGGACATTGTGATAAGTTGCTTAGTATATCTTATATTATTTTTAAACCATCTTGGCTAGGTTCCAAAGATATTTGCGTCTCAAATAGGTTGAAGAAATGCCCCTTTTTATGTTTGTGTCATTGAAAATAAAATTGAGATAATCTGAAGTCTGTCTGGTTATCCAGCTTAGGTTGTATGCTACTGTCATCTCTAAAGAGCAAATGGTTTGCATGCCCTCAATAAAAAAGTTATTGAGCCATCTTTCATGATAGATGTTTCTTTATATAAATGAGTACCTATCAGAAGTATACAAGTTTACAAGAGGGAAAATTTATGTCCTCAAATAATTAAAAACATACTCAATTATTTACTTGTTCTGACTTTCAGCAGACATTAAATAAACCATGGAGCTCATACTCAACTTTTACTAAACTTCTTTCTTTTCTCAAATTTGTATATTTTCCTTTTCTTTATCATTTTCTTTTTTTTAACTCTTGTATTGATTTTTCCCGTCTCACTTTATTAGTTTTTTAAGAATTCCATAATGTATTTTGGTCATATTCATCCCTCCCCCACCTTCTCAAAAATCCATCTCTTTCCCTACATACCTGACTTTGGGTCTAAAGAAAATAACCTCTAAAGTCCGATTTGTGCTGTCCATTTATTTTTCTGTCCATTTATTCTTGGAGATATGGTCATCCACTGGAGTGTGGTTGACATTTCAGGGGCCACACCTTCGACGAACACTGGTTCTTCCTCTCCTGACAGTATTGCCAACAGCTCCTCAGCTAAGGGTGGGAGCCTCCATCCTCCATGCTGGGATTTGGTTCGGCTTGAGCTTGCATGGGTCTTATGCATGCTATCACAACTATTATGATTTCATCTGCACAATTAACCAGTTGTAACCTTAAAATAGTGCTTACTTGTAGCAATTTACTGCCTTTGAGTCTTACACTCTTTGGCTCTTTCTCCCCCAATTACCCATGGCAAGGCCCCGGTCAGTAAAAGACCCTACCTCAAGAAGCACAAAAGAAATGCCTGAGCAACCACACCAGTGGAGACCATCTGACTTTCGCATACAAGCGCACACAGTGATTCTAGCATTTGGCAGTGTTTACACAGCTTTATACCTTCCCAATGACCCCAGAGAGAGGTGGATCTGTTGCTTCTGTCTCTGTCTGTCTGTCTCTCTCACCCTCCACACCTGTCTTACTGAGCTGAAGATATTGCATTCCCAGCTGGATACCGAGGAGCATTGAAAGCATAAGTTCACCCAAGGACTTGGATACACAAAATATCCCCAATGTGTTTTATAGCAGGCCAAGTGTGAAAGCAACCCAAATGCCTAACCAACAATGGGTGGAGGGCAATCCACCCACTCAATGAGTATCATTTACTAAGAAAATAATGCACTGATACATGGTAAAGTACGAATGGAATTAGAAAATCCAACATTGAATGTAGTCAACCACTCACAAAGAACCACATATTATAATTAACACAAGGTATCTAGCATAGGCAAGTTTATAGGGGAAGGAAGTGTTAATTGATTTACAGCAACTTACAAATTGACGTGAGATATGAGATAAAGAAAAGCAACTAATAAGTATTGGGGATGCTAAAAATGTTCTAAGATTGATCGTGGTATTGAATATTCTGATTAGCTTCATTCTCTCATATATACATGTTCTAAAACATCACAATATAACACATAAATATGTTTAAATCTGAAACATGCAAATTATATCGTCATTGGATCCAAAGTATGCTTCTCTTTCATTCTTCATTTCGTTATTTTTAAATGATACTTTGGTTGTCATAGGCTGTCTTTTGAAACACGATTAAGAGGTGGCATGTTGATTCTGTATTTTCAGCTAGAAAATGTGCACAGCTGGCATTTCTGAATAAATTTGCCTCACCTTTGAACGGTAAACCCACCATTTGGTACAGTAACTGATAGCACTTAGACTTTGGAAAGAGTCTTCATATTTACATTTTGTATTAGTTTCTGTGCCCAAGGTGGCTTTATCACTAGGTGAAGCTAATAGAGATGTTTGGCTCAGTTGCTATAGGATATGTGTCCAGAAGAGTATATTCCATAGCATTCAGTAACATTCAGTAAATTCATAACTGTCTAAAACTAAGTCTGACACAATGGCAGAAAACTAGCTCAAAATTAGAAGGAAGAAAAAAAAAGCTAAAGTCAAAAGTAATTTTTTACAATGTAGTGTTAAGTTTCTCTTCTAATTTTGCCTGAAGTTTTTATATTCCTCTATCAGAATTAGCCTTGTGTCTTCTTCTCATTGCTTAACTAGAGACTGAGTGCATCCCTGGTAGAGTTTAATTGAAATGAACAGCGATTCAGGAAGAGAGAGGCAGAGTTTAGTTTCATTTCTTTATTTCGTTTGTAAATAAGCTTATTCATAAATATACATTGCAATCTGGAGTTGCTTTCTCACTTTAGGAAGGCTGTGAACATGGTAGGTATTGTTCATATCCTGTTTTCATTGCTATTGAGGCAAGGCATAGCGCGTTGGTCCAAAACAAGAGTACACTAATAGCATGCTAATCTGCTCGACTCTGAACTTCTATTTGGATTTCACGTTTTCCTCTGAAGTCGTTTTTTTTTGTTTTTTTTTTTTTTTTTTTTTTTTTTTTTTTTTTTTTTTTTTTTTTTTTTTTTTTTTTTTTTTTTTTTTTTTTTTTTTTTTTTTTTTTTTTTTTTTTTTTTTTTTTTTTCTGTTGATGATTCAGTTGAGGTCAATTTTAGGTCTCTTCTTTTCTGTGACATTTGTTTAGTCTTGTATACTTTTAGCTGGTTGTTGGATTTGACCTTGGCAGTTTTCAGTGGTACTGGTAAGTTGATTTTAGAATACCCCTCAATTTACTTTAGTGAGATCTTCTAAATCCTTATTTTATCTGTGCCTTAGGGTCTTGGGAAAAAAACAACAGAAAGATGTCTCCTGTTAACCTTATATTCAGAGGTATCTGAAGCTGTAGGTTTATTTTATTTTATTTTATTTTATTTTTGGTGATGTCCACCTTTATAACTTGGCTAAGGACTGTTTGTAAGTTTCTTCAGTAAAATGTCACCATCCATCCCTTCCTTAACACTGGAAGCAAAGATGCCAATTTCACATAATTAGAAACCCTTTGATTTTTCTCCCTTCTTTTTAGCCTCAATTGTCTTTTGAATCTGCACAGAAGTTTCTTTTATCTTTAAATAAAACATCGATGTTCTCAAGGTCAAATCATTATGCTTTTTAATCAGGCAGATTTTTACTTCTGTAATAGCTCAAAAACTCTGTTATAAACTAAGTGGCTTTTTGTTAGTGACAGTGAAGATGTGAATATAAAGTGGGCAAGCCATATAGAAGGTGCATATTTCTTAGGGCAATCCAATGAAAGGTTCTTTTGTGTGTTTTCTTTCCTTTCTTTTCTTTTCTCTCTTTTTTTGATTTTTTTTTCTGAGGCAGGGTTTCTTTGTGCTGGCTTTCCTGGAGCTAGCTCTGTAGACCAGGCTGGCCTCAAACTCACAGAGATCTGTCCGTCTCTGCCTCCTGAATCCTGGAATTAAAAACATGTACTACTACTTTCCTGCCTCCTGTGTGTTTAAAAATAAACAGGGGGGATTCCGTGGCATTGGGTATGGGTTGTATTCTATCTGGGAGGCATGTGGTCACACTTCTCATGTTATCTGTCTTTCTATCATTTGCTTTGTTTGTGTTCAGACAAAAGAGAATTTCAGTTCTATCAATCCTATGCGCTTTCAAAGATAGGATGGACTCCACCGTTTGTTTGTTTGTGTGTAGGTGTGTGTGCGCACGTGCATGCAAGTGATTTTATTTGGTTACAGTTTGGTGGGTTTTTTTTATTAATGTTGCTTTAGTTTGTGTTCTTGGTTTTGGTGGATTTTATTATTGAATTAGGATTTTGTTTTTGAGAAATAAAGTAGGGTGGTTAAGGGAGGGCGAGGGGACCTAGATGGACTTGGGGGAGGGGAAGAATATGATCAAAATATATTTCAATTTAAAATAATTTTAAATGATAAAAAATTAAAAAGAAAAATTAGAAAAACAATATAATTCTAGATTCTAAATCAAAGCTTTATATTTTTCTTTTCTAAGACTTTGATTTACTTCCCCCAAGACTTTTATCCAAGACTCATCCACTCTTTCTAATTCCCTCCTTTCTTCTTCAGTAATTCATTCCTTTGATCAGTTCAAGTTCCTCTTTTTTTATTTAAGTTCAAACTATTAGTCATTATGGGCTTCTTTACGATGGCTAGAAATAAATGTGTTATGCTTTACCTTCAACCAACTGTATGGGTACCTATTCGCGTGCAAAACCCCTATGCGTATGATTGCACTTTCAGGCGAACACACACAGATTTGATTTGAGTCAAGTAGTCATTTAGAGACGTTCTCCCCACACCCATTCCCCAACCCTGTTTTTGAAGACTCATTCTTCTTTGCTACGTCTTAAAGGAGGAGGCTTTATTACTTCAGTATACACTTGGAGTTCTCCCTTTAAACAAATTTCATTCTGGCTGTACCATCATCTGTTATTTGTCTATATCACCTCCAAGTTTACATGAACAGGCCTTTGTCTAACTGGAGTTTAATAGTGGCTCACTCATATATTTATTATTTAATAAGATATCAGTCATTGGGCTTGATGCATATATTTATTATTTAACAAGATATCAGTCATTGGGCCTTTAAAGAGTATTGGAAACCTAGTGAAATAATAAGATACATACAAATACCTTCCATGGTATGTTTGTTCAGTTTGTTTCACTTTTTGTCATTGGCATTTTTTTGCCTTTCATTTCCATGGAACCTCATCATACATAGGAGTAGAGGCCTCTTGTGGACAGATTGTTCTGTCCCACCAACCAGCTCCCAAATAAATGACACAGAGACTTACTAATTATAAAAACTTGGCTGCTAGCTTAGACTTCTTACTAATTATCTCTTACAACTTAAATCAACCCATTTCTATTACTCTATGTAGTCCTCCGAGGCTGGTTTACCTTATATATGTTCTGCCCATGCTGCTTCTTCTGCATCTGCTGGCGACTCTGCATTTCTTCTTCCCAGTTCCCTCTGTGCCTGGAATTCCTACCTAGCTATTGGCTGTTCAGATTTTTATTAAACCAGTCACAGCGATATATCGTCACACATTATAAAGGAATATTCCACAGCAACCTCAATACAGTTACACAATGTAACAGCCTTCAAAATGTCAAGGTAGTCCTTACTAATGTCAGCATTTAGTTTATTGTATGCTAATAATGTTTTTATTGTATGCTAATAATATTGTATGTTAATAATAATTGCTTTAAAATTTATTATGTTTTTCTCTCTGTGTGTGTGCATGTGTGCTTGGTTGCCTATGGAGACCATAAAGGGCATTAGCTCCCTTGGAATTTGAGTTACAGGGGTTTGTGAGTCATCCCATGTAGGTACTCGGTACCAACTTCTGATCCAGCAGCAAGTACTCTTAACTATGGAACCATCCATCTCTCCAGCCCTACCTTGATAGTCTTAATATCTGATACAGGGCATCCTTGACCAACCCATCCAACTATATTTTGTCTTTTTACTCTGCCATGTGGGTACCAAAAACATGTTAATACTTGCTTTGGATACCAGGTGTATGGTCAGCCTGTGCAGGAAGTTTCTTTGTTGCCTGAGAAAGATGAGCTGAGGTCTGAACTAAGGGCATTTAAGTGAGAGAACCATCCTATTTCCGGGATACCTATTCCTGGAGATGAAGAAAAACAAGTAACAGAAACAGAGAAAGCAGTCAGCCATAATTACTAAAGGCTTTCAGCAATGTAGGAATGAACCTTTAACTTAGAAACCTTTTCCCAGCCGCTGGTTAAGTCACACAGGGTAGATGAGATGTGTACAGTGTTTGTCAAGCCAAGGTGCTTTCTCAGCGGAATCAGGTTCATGAAGGTAGTACTCCAAGGATATTTTTCAGTAGTTTCTTTCTACCCAGTTATATCCTTATTTACATGTCATTCGAGAGCATTAGCAGAGCTCAGTCTTCCTTGGAGAGGGCTATATAATTCAATATTGTCAGCATCGGGCTAGGTGAAAAATAGCACCAGTGGACAAGAACAGCAAGGACAGTATCAGCACGCCTTCACTGAGCTTTTTTCCATGTGTTGGCTGAAGCCACGAAGGCTTTTGCAAACATTCTGGAGTATAGATCCCTCTCTCTTGATCCTCAGTAACCAATGTTTATTATATGGATGGATTGTTCAAGTTCTCAACGATCCTGAACAAATCTGTTACTATTTGGAATCTTGAGCGTTCAAAAAATTCAGTGTGCAAGAAGAGCGACCTCTTTAGATTTAATGTAAGGGAAGTGATAAAATCAGAGGAAGGTCAAAGAATTGGAGAAGGGAGACATTTCAAACATCTTATGTTACTATACTTGAATACTTGAGATTTTATTTCCTGTTTTCCTTCCCACTAGAAATTAAAAAGGGGAATGTATAGAAACAAATCTCCATGTCATAAATATGCTTCCTAATTTATATTTGAGTCTGTGAAAACTGTAAAATGTTATTTAGATGAGATATACTAGGAAATACAATCAAAGCAGCCTGCAATTAGCCCAGGCGAGCTTTTGAATGGGCTGTTTTGTCTTTTAGAATGTCATAGAAATTTCTAGCCAAAGCACACTTGTGCTAACATGGTAGTTTTAATATTATTATACATTCTTTTTTCCCCCTCGTTTTTTGAGAGTTGTAGATATCTAGCTGGAAATACACTGTTTTAGTTGCTAGGCAACATATGTCCATTGTAAGCAATAATGCTTCTATATAAACATATCTGAGATTGTGAGAAGAAATAAAACTCAACAGATTCTCATTTACATGCATAATTCCTGCCTTTGTGCTTAGCCTAAAGAACTAGAGGCACTGCATCATGTTGCTAATTTATACCTTAGTGCAGTGTTGATAGATCATAGACTGCTGGTTTCTGAAGCATTTGAGGGAGACCTAGTACTTATTATTCTCTCCATAATATATTGTTTAAATTGTATAATTGTTTGCTTATTTTTAATTATTTATTTGTTTTGTGTGTGTGTGTGAGGAGGTCAGAGGATAATTTGCAAGAGTCAGTTTTCTCCTTATATAATATGATTCCTGGATGGAAATAGAGTCCCTAGGTTTGGTGACAGGTGACTTTACCATTGTAATAACATTATGACTGTTGTTGATTACATACATGTCTTTGAAGCTCATTGAACATGTCTTATTTTGAACTAAATAATTGGTATTCTGTATTTATTCTTGTATAATAAGTACTTCATGTGAAAAATCTTTAAAACTTTGTTTTACATATATTTCATTTTTGTTCAACTTAATAATTTTATAAAAATTAAATAATAAACAGTTTTGTTGTATTGGCACAACAATTAAAGACCTCATTAATGATACTTTGGTGGTGACTCAAAGATGGTTTTGAGGATGGACTTTTAATATTCTCATTTTGTTTCTGATACTTACTAGCCATGTACTTTTTATGGTTCCTGTCTTCTAACCTTGTTGTGTGGAGTAAATGAAATATGATCATATGATGATGTAGGTTGATATTGAGAGAGAGTGAATATTATTTAATTAACAGTTTTATCTTTGACATTTGATCACATGTGTAGATTTGGTTGGTAATTATATTTCTACGTGTATTTTTTCCTGTTTCTTTTTGAGATTATAATATAATTACAACATTTCTCTCTTTTCTTTCCTTCCTTCAAAGCCTCCCACACCCACACCCTCCTTCAAACTTATGGCTTGTTTATTTTAAACTGCTACTGCATGCATATCTATCTGTCTGTCTGTCTGTCTGTCTGTCTGTCTGTCTGTCTATCCATCCATCCATCCATTTATCTATCACTGATCTGTCTGTCTGTCTGTCTGTCTGTCTAATTAGCTATCTTCCTAGTAATTGAGTATGTAGGTTTGAAGTTACTATATTTACTTTGCGATATAATTTTGGCAAGTGGAAATTGATATCATCCGATGTTTCCTTTTCTCCCCAGCTGCACTTGAGGAGAAAGTGTGCAATTCATGGACTGAGTGGAGCGTTATGTATGTTAATCAATTATATTCACAAACATGTATAACTAACACCTAGCACTGCTGCTCTAATTTGAAATGCTAGTGTTCCACCTTATTTACAGTTCATAGAATTAGAGAACTTTTATGTTAGAGAACTTTATTTCTTTAGGAAACCTTAAAGCTGTATGCCTCATTATTCTCTCATGTTACTAATTATTCCAAATATTTCCCAATTCCCAGGCACCTTATGAAACGACTAATGTAGAGTAATAACTCTTGGCTTTTGGCAATGTATGTTTTCATACCTGTTCCCATAACTTCTGGAAAAAATAGAAAAGTGAGAATTACATTTCAAATGTTATAGAGGCTGTTTGTTATTTTGAGAAGACACATATTGTGAAACTCTGGAACGTGGCAATACCTTGATTTTCTGACATAGCAGGAAACGATGCATTCTACATCAGAATCCTGTTTCAGGTGCTTGTTTTTCTCTGTGACTTGGTTCTTTCCACATAAACATCTTTATTCTAGGGATCATCATTAGGAACTTCTAATGCTGTGCTCAAGAGATATTAAAATATGTAAAATATACAGCCCCACTTGGCCATGTGCTAAATGAATCCACACAGCTCTCTCTCTCTCTCTCTCTCTCTCTCTCTCTCTCTCTCTCTCTCTCTCTCTCTCAATTTTCATGTCTACTGTTACTGCTCATCACTGGCAATTTGTGACTGGAAAGTCTTTATTGACTGACTCAGGCCTTAGGCTGTGCTTGCCAGATTTGCCTCTCTGATTGTACTAGGATGAGCTCCTCTGATGACTGGATGATTCCTGCTCTATCAGTTCATGAGATGAATTTATATCAATGCATGTCTATGGCCACTGTGGCTACTGCTTCTCAGGACTGATTTTGACTTTTGAAAGAAAATGTTGAGTGTTCTAGGTGATAATTATCATGAGGATAAGAATGAGATTCATAGGCACTGATGCTCAAGTCAAGATCTGAAGAATGAGTAGCCAGAGTAGGCAGGCACACGTGCGCAAACACACACACACACACACACACACACACACACACACACACACACACACACGTACTTATTTTAGAGTAATCAGCCTGGGAAATTCAGAGATGCTAGAAAGGGTTGGTACACACTGAGGGAACTAGAAAGCAAGGGAATACATTAATAAAGGGAATAAAAGGAATGCATTAATTAAGAAAGAGTGTGCTATGAGATAAAGACAGATACACACATGAGGGGGGAGGGAGAGACAGAGGGGAGAAAGAGAGTTGGATCTTCAAGTACTTGGGAAGCCACTGTAAAGATTTTGAAAAGTGTTTATTTTTCTCTAAGAGTTTTAAGTGCAGATGAAAAATTCACAATGAAGTTTTTTTTTTTTTTTTGCTGCTATTCATTGACTACAGAAAGTAGAGAAGGAATGAGAATCAATCTATGGAGACAGGCTAAAAGGTTCTTGATGCAAATGACCAAGGGTCATGATAGTACACATGGACAGAAGTGGGCAAAGTTGAGTTGTGTACGGTTCACTTAAAATTTCATTATCTGTAGATTCAGGTTCATTGCTTTCCACAAGACTGAAATGTGTAAATACTAGCTGTGCTTATTCACATTTTGTTAGGGGATTTACACCACTGCATTGGTTAATTTAAGCATGATTATAGATAGGAAACACTAAATAATATATACTTGAATATTTTATCTAAGCACAAAACATATAAATAAACATGCATTGTCAATCTTGGATGTAGTTGTTGGGACCATTTCTTGAATGGGACCAATTCCCTGAATTGGAGTTCTGGAGCAATTCTTTTGTTCGCATAAATGAACAATATTCATAGTTATTTCCAATATGGGCTCATTTAAGATGAGGCAAAAAGTTAGAGGCATCTCTGAAATTATTTTGCAAGATTGATGAGAGTGAGGGCATGGAGTTTCAAAGCTTACCTTTTAATTTTACCTGTATATTATGTTAAAACAATTCATTTAAAAACATTCCTTAGATATTTTCTAACAATTCTACCTAGCTTTAAAAAAACTCAAACTTATGAAATTGAAATTTCACTAGTTTTGGTAACGGTTCATTCAAGTATATCATTTCAATGACAAGCACAGTGATGCAGAGGAATTTAGAACAATGTACAATTGAGTTCTGATAAGGCAGCTTTTGGATTGAGGGAGTGAAGTTAATTGTACATTATATTAGAAATTGGCTTCATATTATTTCCAAGTATTCAGTGTGGTATGTTTCTGGCTTTTTTCCATTTCTTTCTTTTCTTTGTTTTTTTTTTTGTTGTTGTTAGAAAAATGGAGAGAAGCTGGAGAATATTCATGAGTGCTTATACAGACTTTGGAACTGTAACTGGCATAATGAGGCTTGGTGTGGGATAGGGGCCCAAGAGTTGAGATGTTTCCAGTGTTTCTGGGATAAGCAGCTACTGGAAGAGGAATTCTGTACCAAGATGGCATGGGAATAGGTCCCCAATGCAATTTTAAAGTCTTAGATGCCTAGGGGGAATGCAAGTAGAATCAGGAGATAATGACTCTGAGCAAGGGACAGTTGATCAGTACTCTAACAATAGGACTGAAAGGCTATGTGTGGTAGCTCAAGCCTACAATCCTAGCTTTTGTGAAGGTGACACAGGAGGATTTCTGGAAGTGTGGGGACAATCTAGACCCCATAGTGAGTTCTAAGTCAGCCTTAAATATAGACCGGTTCTGTGTTGAAGACAAAGCAAATTAAGGCTGTGAAAAATGCCATGGTATTAGAAGACGTGTGTGTGTGTGTGTGTGTGTGTGTGTGTGTGTGTGTGTGTGTGTGCGTGCGCGCGCGCGCATATGTGTGTGTTATTAACTGACCAATGTGTTAATAGGATAGTTACTGATACAGTCACTGAATTATGAATGTTATGTGTGTATGCATGTGTGTTATTAACTGACCAATGTGTTAATAGGATAGTTACTGATACAATCACTGAATTATGAATGTTACTTTTACTTTCTGGCTATTATTAGAATTTTCACAATGCCTCCATCACACAAAGATATTGTGTACTCAGTGGCTTTGATTTAAAAACATTAGCCTGCATTAGGGGTGCTAGATGTAAAAAAAAGAATTTCCTAAATCACCCCAAAGACCAGTAAGGTTCTCATCTTAGCTCCAGTCATGCTATTCTTCAACCAAATAAATTCTGGCCCTGACAACTTATCATTTCCATTTGCAAACAGTGCAGACATTTACTATTAGAGGTGCTTCTAGGTTCATATTGATGTGTGAATTAACCACTTCTGTTGGAATTCTTATTGAAAACTCACTGTGCTCAGAAAAAAAGCAGAAAATACAATTACATCTAAAAACGTTGTGTCAATCAAAGTGGATATCATTGTGTTCTCCAGCTAAACTAAGAGAGAAACCATGGGAGGGAAGGAAGTGTTTATGTTTGTTTGATGAGTATAGGTGTTCTGGCCTCTCTGTGTGGGGTACTGTGCTGTGATATGACAGATAATTTGGCTGATTGAACATGCGATTGGCTTGTTAAGTAAATTCAGGCACAGCAGACTGAAGATTCTCATTGATTTCCCATTTCCCGAAAGACTAGAGTCTTTGCTTCCGAGCAGGTAGCGCTTTAAAGGTTAGCTGCTTCCTTCTTATGGAAATATTTATGCAGCGAATGTTAAACCTGAAGACGGCAGCCACTGATTTTGTTTTTTGGCTTGACCTCCTTTTCCACATAGCGAATCTACTAACTGCTTTAATCGTTAATGTTCCAACACATTTGATTTCTACTTTTTTCCTCTCTGACTATCTATTTTTGAAGAATTACCAGAGGAAATAGACTCATGTATAAGACATAACATCTCTTATTCGATAACTAAGGAATCCAAGCATTTCATAGGCTTTACCCTATTATCCGACCAGATGTTACAATTGTGGGCACCTTGTGTCAGATCTGGAGCCTCGATGCACTTCCCAAACAGCAAAACTTCATTTACTTTCCAGACTCCAACTTTTCTCCTTACTAATTAGCTCATCTAAAAGTTTCTCTCTAGTTCCCATCTCTGTAAGTCTTACTTAGCCAATTAATTACCTTTCTAACCCAGGATGCTATTTCTGCCTTAGAAGGAGTTTGCATTCTCTCTGTCATGACTTGCTCTTCCTACTTTGGCCAGTTACGCTTCTGGGTTTCAAATGCAATCATGGATTTCCTTGTTGGAAGATCAGGGGTCTCATCTGTTGCATCAGAAATGCTACGTGAAGTGTTTTAAAGCCTTTCTCTTTTTTCTCCCCTCAGACTTGCCTTTTCCTCCTATGTGCTGAGTAAGTTCTCAAGAATATAAAAATTTAGTTTAGATCCTCAATATATTAACACAATTCTGTGTCCTACGTACCTGGACACATTGTCTTCCTTCAGCTTTAGCATGCACCTTTCTACCTTCCTGCTCTCAATGAAGATGTCACTGTGCAGCAAGACTTCTCTCTGAATATCCCAGATGGAGTCAGGTACAGGTGCTACATACACCAGCACAGATATTTTGCCAATGCCTTGGCACTTCTGTTTGTATAGCTCGTCTACTTATCCGCATCTCCAAACACATTCCATAAAGGATAAAACTATTCCTGCTATACATTTTCATTCTGCCATGGTAGTATTCTCTCTCTCTCTCTCTCTCTCTTTCTCTCTCTCTTTCTCTCTCTCTCTGTCTCTGTCTCTCTCTCTCTCTCTCTCTCTCTCTCTCTCTCTTTCCTTTTGGAACAAAAGCCTGTTCTGGTTAATGTATTAAGAAACAAACAAAAATTTATCACTATTATAAAACAGCCATCCTATTGTGTGTGCATAGGGGTGGCATGCCTACCTCTCTGCTCCATGTTTTCTAAGACATTATTTAATGAGTGGAAGGAGTGGCATTGCCTTTCTGCTTTGTGTTCTCTAAGGCATTGTGTACAATGAGTAGAAGGGCAGGGGCTGCTTTAATGGGTAAGAGATAGAATCATAGAATCATACAACTTGTGGCTCAGCGACCTGGTGCCTCAGCCAGGATGGCTCTGAAGGCTTGTTCAGCCAGAACTGTCAGCTGGAGTGCCTACAGGTAGACTGTTGAGGCTTGTGATCCAAGAGAGGAAGGAAATGTAAGCTACACGACCTTTTATGACCCCGTAAGAGAAGGCAGACATCCTAACTTGAATTATACTGTATCACTGTTAAAAATTCGCCCACTTAATGTCTTAAACGACACAAAATTATCATTCTGAAAAATCGGGGATTTAGTTAAGTCTTGTGAAGATTAAAAAAGAATGCCAATGAGGTTGTGTTCTTATGTGTCTAAGAGTAATCCTGTTGTTGCATTTTTTAACTTTAGAGGCGCCCTGCAATCCCTGTGCCATGCTTCTTCCAATTTCAGATCTATTCTCATAGCTTCAACTCTTTTCTGGTTTGCCTCCCCCCACCCCCCCCTCCTCTGCCCTTTACACTGTAAAATCCCTGCTGATTACACTAGCTCATTTCAGTGATCCGGAACAGTCTACGTATCTCAGGGATAGCTGATCAACAGCTTTGACCAACCATAACCTCAATTGCCTTTCAATATGGATGGAACATATGTTTCTACATGTGTTAGAACTTAAAACTTGGAGACCTTAGGGGGAACACTGCAGGCAATCCCATCCAAATTGGAGGTAACTGTTGAGAGCAAAGTTCTGAGATTTGGAATTGGTCACTAAGTCTTTGTTCACATAGAGACCAAAATACTACTTCAGAGAGACCAGAACCACAGAATATGTCCTCAACCACACTGGACATGGGAGGTTTGTTCTACTTCTTGATGGGAAAAGGCCAAATAATCCTGTTCATAATTTGAAACTCAGTGTGGTTCAGTGTTTGGCACAACAGGTCCTAAATGAATTCAGTGTACTTTATGCATGCTTGTATCATATGATATCAAATATTATCAGGGGAGCCAAAGAAAAAATTATAAACAAAGACATACTAAAATGAAGCATATAGAGAAATGTGGATTTGCTTGTAGTTGATAGCTTACTTTAACTTTCATCTTTAGTATATTCGTGTGATAGAATACCCTGCAAAAGAAAAAAGGGGGGAGAAATTACTCACTTTGACTCACAGTTTGAGAGGTTTCAATCCACACTCACCTGGTTTTATTTCTTCCAGGACCTGTGTGTGGATTATGATAGCAGGAAGTCCAGATGTAGTACAGTAAAGTGGCTTACTGACTAGTGGTCAGAAAGCAGAGAGTATGCGGACAAAGACTGGGGAGGGTTAAACATTTCAAAAATAATGCTCTTTGTGAGGGTTCATACACCAAAGCATGACCCCGCAGTAGTCTGTTCTGCTTCAGATCCATCAGGGGTCCAATCATCTCTCCAAGGCCTATCATTTGGCAACCAAGCATTTAATGCAGGGGCCTTTGGGAGACATTTTTAGATCCAAACCATAACCCACACTGATTACAAATGAGAGGCAATGATATGCAGTGTTGGTATTATAAATACCCTAGGGAGGCGTGCTATTTACTTATGGTAATATCTCTAGGCTATTAAAATCTAAAGAGGATAATGCATGTGAGAAGATCTAAGATAATATCTGGTGGTAACAAATGCATCTTTATAGAAAAGAAGAAAAAAGAAACAGAGTGAGCATAAATTATTTCAAAGAGTTCTGAATAGTAAGTGTTGTGGATTAAATCATATGTATGTATCCCCCGATTAAGATCAGTATACTGAAGCTGTAACCACCACCCCCATTGTGACTACAGTGTTTAACGATAGGGCCTTAAGGGAGATAATTCAGTTTCAAAAAAGTTTTAAGGGATCCTCATTGTGTAGGTATGCTTACAAGAAGAGAAATACATGTTAGACACAAAATCTTTCTGTAAGTAGACACTGATAAATGATTGTATGGGGCACAGCAAGAAGGTAGCCATGTTTAATCCAGGAAGAAAATCCCCATCACAAACTGTACTGGACATGACAAGGAGATACTTTCTTTAATTCTTGAGAAAAGGAGTTAAATAATTTCTAGACATAAATTAGCCCAAGTATGGAGTTCTAGCATCTAGAACTGTGAGAAAGTTATTGTTTGAGCCACCCAACCTGTAATATTCAAAAATGGATCAATCTGACTAATACAGTATGCTTTAAAAACATTAGTGTCTTATATTAAATTTTCCAAAGGATTCAACCGGCACCCAGTACTTAGTTAAGCAATAGTCATATTAACAGCTTCAGATATTTAATGCTTTCACCTCCTCCTCTGGGAAATGGAGAATGTGGCCCTAGCAAGGAAGGACTTTACGTGGTGGATAGCACTGGGGTCTTGGTTATCTAGGATCAAGCATCTCATCAGATTAAGGTGGTTGCTTATGCATACAGTCTATTCAGAATTGGGTACAGAAAAAAATTGTATAACTTGTTGCGTATTTATGTTTAAAATGTCAAAATTCAGTTATTTTTCTGTTTTTCATGTCTTTTTAAATTCTTTTTATTCATTTTATATGGCAACCACAGTTCTCCATCCTTCCCTTCCTCCTACTCTCCCTCTTCCCTCCCCTCAACCACTTCTCAGAAAGGGTAAGTCCTCCCATGGGGAGTCAACAAAGCCTGGTGTATCAAGTTGAGACAGGACCAAGCTCTGTCCCCCTGCATCAAGGCTGAGCAAGGCCATCCACCGTACAACTGTCACCCACATTTAGAGGGCCTAGTTAGGTCCCATGTAGACGCCCCAGCTGTCAGTACAAAGTCCCTGAGCTCCCACTAGCTAGGGTCAGTGTCTCTTGACCCACCTTGCTCATGTAATCCTTCCTTCCTCTCTTCGACTGGATTCCTGGGGCTCTGTAGTAAGGAGGTTGCTTATTGGTTCCTGGCTGCTTAGCCCCCAAATAGTCACACAGAAACTTTATTAATTAAAACACTGCTTGGCTCATTAGCTCTAGCTTCTTATTGGCTAACTCTTACATATTAATTTAACCCATTTCTATTAATCTGTGAATCACCACGCAGCTGTCTGGATCCAGCAGAGCTACATGGCTTCTCCCTTCTTTCTCCCAGCATTCAGCCTAGCTTTCCCTGCCTACCTAAGTTCTGCCTTGCTATAGGTCCAAAGCAGTTTCTTTATTAAGCAATGGTACAGAGGGAAATCTCACATCAGAGCTCTTCCCGGTGCTTGGCTGTTGATCTCTGCATCTACTTCCATCAGTTACTAGATGAAGGTTTTATGATGACAATTAAGGTAGTCACCAATCTGATTACAGGGGAAGGCCAGTTTAGGCACCCTCTCCAATATTGCTAGGAGACTTAACTGGGGTCATTTTTGTGGATTCTCAGGAATTTCTCTAGCCCTAGGTTTCTCCCTAACCCCATAATGGCACACTCCATCAAGATATCTCCTGCATTGCTCTCCCTCTCTGTCCCTCTGCCAAATCAACCACCTTGTTCCCTCACATTCTCACTCCCCATCCTTTCCCTTCTACCAGAGATATTATCTTTTTCCCCTTCCTAGGGCGATCCAGTCATCCCTCTTAAGGTCCTCCTTATTACCTAGTTTTTCTCAGGTTTTGGATTGTTGCTTGGTTATCCGTTACTTTACATCTAATATCTATTTATGAGTGATTACATACAATTTTTATACCAGTAGTATAGACACTGAGAGCAACAATTAATAAATGGGACTTCCTGAAACTGAAAAGCTTCTGTAAGGCAAAGGACATGGTCAACAAGACAAAAAGGAAGCCTACAGAATAGTAAAATATCTTCACCCAGCCCACATTTGACAGATTTTCGTGTCTTCTAATCAGTAGTTTTTGAAAAATGCAAACAAAGGACATTCTTTAATTTAATAAAAGACTGTATACATATTCAGAGCTCTGTACATGTTTGTGGATGGTGTCCCCAGGCAAATAGAAACCATATGCAAATATTTATGGTATAGCCTGCCTGCTAAGACAAGAGTGATTAAGGAATTTTGTAGGTTTCATCCATGCAGCTACTAAACAAAGGGAACTTCTCAGACTTTATTCATGGAGGAATATTACCCTTTTGAATTGATCACATTAACAGGGTTTAGCTTAAACCATGAATTAGTATGGATAGCATAAGCAAGTGCATGCTTTTGTTGGAACTTTATTATTATTGTTGTTGTTAATTATTATTATTATTTTGGTTTTTGAGACAGGATTCCACTGTAGCTTTGGAGCCTGTCCTAGAACTAGCTCTTGTAGATCAAGCTGACCTTGAACTCACAGAAATCCACTTGCCATTGCCTCCCAAGTGCTGGGATTAGAATAGTGGGTCACTACTTCCCGGTTAGAAGTTTATGTTTTAATTATGAACCTTACAGACCAGGTTTTAAGCAGAGAAGAACAAGACACAGGCATGCTGCTCTTAGGAGTAGAAAAATGTTACAGATCTTTCTTGGAGCCAGTTTTTGTTTGTTTATTTGTTTACTTATTTTTTGTTTTACATCCTGATCACAACTTTTCTTCCCTCCTCTCCTCCTAGTTCCTCTTCCCAACTTTCCTATACCCTATATACTCTTCCTTCTCCATTTCTCTTCAGAAAAGGGCACACCTTCCGAAGATATCAGCCAGCCAGCCATGCCATATCAAGTTGCAGTGAGACTAGGCATTTCCTCTCCTATTAAGGCTGAATGAGGCAATCCAATAGGAGGAAAGGGTTCCAAAATCAGACAACAGAGTCAGAGACAACCCCCCTGCTCTCCACTGCTAGGAGTCCTAAAAGAAGGCCTGATTTGGGATTCCCCTCTGTGTGCTGTGAATACCATTGGTTAATAAAGAATCTGCCTTGACCTTTTATAGGGTAGAGTAGAGCTGGGAGTGGTGGGGGTGGTGGTGAAACTAAACTGAATACTGGGAGAAAGAAGGAGGAGTCAAGAGAAGCCATGTAGCCCCACCAGAGACAGATGCCAGAACTTTACCTGGTAAACCACAGTCTCGTGGCGATACACAGATGAATGGAGATGGGTTAATTTAAGACATGAGTTAGCCAGAAATATGCTTAAGCTATTGGCCAAACAGTATTGCAAATAATACAGTTTCTGTGTGATTATTTCAGGGCTGAGCAGCTGTGAACAAACAGGTGGCCTCTTACAACAAAGACCAAGTTACATAATGGTAACATATAATCAGAGGGTCTAGGTCAGTCCTATCAAGGATTGCAGGACAATACACACACACACACACAAACACACACCCCAAAATAAGCAAAAAAAAAAATACTAAAAAACACCCATAGAATCTAGTAACCTGGGATCATAGGGATTCATAGAAACTGAACTGACAGTCAGGTCACTTCATAGAGATTAGTAAACAGAGCTAGTTAAACCGGTCTTTCCATCACCCTGCATGAATTTCTAAGTCCCCTCCACACACACCTTTCTTGTACATGGATGGTAGGAGGGAAGAATTGATACCAGAACCATCAGGAACTCTGTAGTCAGTGGGCAGCTCTTGATTGAGAGCTTTACTATGATAAAAGCGAATTTATGCCCCAGACTGAACTCTGCACTGTGAGCAAAGCAATGCCTCTGGTGTAGCTCTGAGGCAAGAATTATCCACTCTGTTTTTTCTTTTTAATCTTCATAAATTGAAGGGCTTAAACACAGTCAGGCTTTAATAATTAATCCCGTTTCTAACTGTAGACCATTTTCCAGCAATTGTACAACCACATGTAGAGTTATAATAAAATGAGCATGCATCTTTGGCATTACTGTCATAGTTTTGGGAAGAGTCAGTATGGGATAGTTAGCATGGTTCCTCACTAATACAAAATGCATCTTTAAGAAGCTTTATGTTTGAAAGGAAACTCTGTGGAGTTGCTACTAGTTGAAGTATTATATGGAGTTAGAATGATAACATTCTATTAAATTATTTGTAACTTTGAATGCAGAGAATTCAACGTGTGCACTTGTTTTCAGGTAGGCACTTGGATGTTCAGCAGGAATGCTCAGATAACAACCTTTAACAAAAGGTACTGGGAAATTGAATACCTCGCAGAGAAGAATGCATTAGGAATCTGTTTCACTTATAAGTTGCAAAAGGCACCTTAACTCAAAATGGAGCATAGATCTAGCTGCATCTAAAAACTACCAAACTGCTTGTGTAAAATATAGGAGTAAGCTTCAGTAATCTTACATTAGTCGATATATTCTTAGATGTGACACCCAGAACACAAGGAACAATGGAAGAGCATTAGATCAGAATTTATCAAAATTAAAGCTTTTGTGTTAGAAAGAGCACCATAAAATGAACCAGTCATCTGCAGAACAGAAGAAAATGTTGATATTTCATAAGACAATTGCATCTAGACCACAAAAATATCATGTTCAATTTGTATGAAAATCACCCACTTAACAAATAAGTAAAATGTCTGTTTGTGCTCTCCAAAGAAGATGCTCAGTGACTCATAATTAACTGAAAACCTGGTTATTCATCAGTTTATGCATTAATGTGATGTCTTTATACAACTGAATATTATTTGACAAGAAATGGTAAACATTGACACATGATATAAATAAAAGAAGCAAGTTTCAAATGTCATGCCTTGTACTATTCCCTAAGTGGCAGGTTTACACAAATAGAAAACACAATAGTGGTGCTTAGACCTTGGGGGATGAGGGATGGAGGAATAACCATTAGCAAGCGCAAGGATTCTGAAAGAATGGTGGAGATGCTTTGAAATTAAATAATAGTGATGCTTGTGCAATATTGAATATCTCCCAAACCATTTGCTTATACACCTTAGAAGGATGAATTATTCAGGTATGTGAATTATGAATTTTGCACCAATAAGTTGTTACTGAGTACAAAAAAATAACCATGAAACTGAATGGCCTCAGAATGTGATACTGATGGAGTTCCTTGATTGGAGCAAAAATTGGTCTTGATTTTTCAATGGTGAATTTGGTTTTCTGGCATTTGAGTGATTTTCCTGCGCTAGCCACCAGTTTTGGGCACAGTCTATGGAAGATACAAATTTTTCTTCTTGTTCCGGAATAATGACCCAAAAATGGAAATTGAAAGATACTATTTAATGAATGGCTGCTTGGTTTAAACATTCATTGAGTGCTTGTGCATTAGAAAAGACAGACAAAACACTATGATAAATTTTCATTATCATTATTGTGTAGAGCCTCAGTTCTTAACTCTGCTAATGCAATTGCGAGAGACAGAAACTTCTGTGTTTTTAGCTTAGGTTCTTCTAGGCTTTCAACAGAGAATCTATGGTGTACAAGTCAAAAAGGAGTAGAAAGCAGTATTTTACGTTAAGAAAGCTTCATTCACTTAGTTTGACTAATTTTCAATGCTCTGCTATCTAGTAGTTCATTTGCTATTCACATAAATGCAGCAGTAATAAATACATGGACACATTTGACTGGATAAAATGGAAATAATTTATTCGTAAATAGTAAAAACGTTCTTTTACAAACTATGTGTTTTCAGTCTGCCTGTCCTAGAAAACTTCAAAGGTAGTCTGATTTTGTAATGAAGCTGTAACACTGTAGTATTTTACTTGACAAATTAACTTCATTGTATATTTGATACAACTATAAGCATAAATCTGTTTGTTTTAGAAGGTTGTTTCCTGTTCTCATATCCTTTCTCCTTTTAGGGAAACTACATGTATTTTTTCTTGGCATACAAAATATAAAAAGAAGAGACAGGCTGTGAAAGTGTATTGAAATGCTACTGTAATTGGTGTATATACCCTAATTTATCCTAGACTGATAGAGTGGCGATAGAACATTTTCAACCAAAAAAACTGGAAATATTAAGAGACTTTAGAAGATAACATATGCGATGCCTAAAACAAAGAAACAAAAAGCCTTCTTATGGAAATTCAGCTCTATAAATTTTTGACATGAATACACTTCTAGATGTTGTGTAGTTTATTAGCATATTAATTGCACATATTAATGGGATAATTGTTTACCCATGCTATCTCATTTAGGGTTTCTCTTGCTGTGATAAACATCACAACCAAAAGCAATTGGGGGAGGAAAGAGTTTATTGCAGCTCACAACACAGGTCACATCCATCATGAAAGATGTCAGCAACTAAAGCAGCAGCAGGCAGGGGAACACTTGCTTACTGGCTTGCTCTTCATGGCTTGCTCAGCATAGCACCTAAGACCACTAGCCCAGGGGTGGCACCACCCACAGTGGGTCGGGGGCCTTCCCACATCAGTTACCCATCAAGGGAATGCACATAAACTTGTCTACAGGAAGTTTGATGGAGGCCTTTTCTCAACTGAGCTTTCCTCTTCCCAACTATGTCTGTGTTGGTGTGGAATTGACAGAAGACAAGCAGCAAGCACTCCAGCATATGGCTGATTATATGTAATCACACTCTGCTCCCACCTTCTCTCCCTCTCACCTGCACTCTTCTCACCAATCACTGTGCTGCTGGGTGTGGCCTTTTTAGTTTCCTGAGTGACAGAACATTCAGCATTGGTCTTCCTGTGCTGCCCCCTTTCTGCCTGGTTTTCTTTAGACAACAGAATTTCATTATTCTTTATGGATGACTCATATTCTCTCTCACCTTCCCGTCTCCCCTCCCTCTTCTCCCCCCTCTCCCCTCCCTTCTTCCTTCCCTCCTCATCTCTCTCTGCTGTTGATTCATTCACCTGTTGCTAGACATCTAGGCAGATTGCATATCTTTAATATCTTAATTTTGAATGATGTCAAAACAAACTAGGGCATGACAGTGCCTAACTTGTAAGCTGATTTAATTCCCTCTGAATACAGACCCATGAGTAGGATAGCTGGACCATAAAATAATTATATTTTTCCCTTTGATAAATTTGTTTATATTATGCAATGTTTCATTTTGGCACAACATATTTTCTTCATCTTATCATCCCTTCATGTTTTTCCTTTTTACTCTTTAAAAATTATTTTCAAAGCAAGTTTTTTATCGATCTTGTTTGACAATCTCAAACATGCATGTATTTTATTCTAGTTACTTTTTCTTTCCTCTCTCTTATATCTTACCTTCCCTTATTATTCCCACCCTCCTCATCAGTACAATCCCCTTTCCATGTTTATGGCATTTAGTTTTGCTTTGTGATTTCTTTAATCAAGGGTGTCTATGTGACCATTAGATCAGAGTTATCCTTTGGTGCCTAGTCAGGTGATGGGGTACTAAAGGCAGTGACGTCACTGTTCTCTGCAAACAGCTATATTGAAAAGTTCAGCAGTGAAGGGTAAGGCCCCTTGAGGCCCTCCTCTGTCCATGTCTGACTTTTGATGGTCCCATTCTTCAACAGACTCTAGCTTTTTGAGGGACTTCTGTAATGTCCTGCATATTGGATTTACTATTTCACATTTCCCCCAATAGTGTAGAGTTTTATTTTATTTAACTTTTACTGGTTCTTTGTAAACCTCACGTCATGCATCCTGATCCTACTTATCTCCCTGTCCCCTCGCACCCACCCTCCGCCCATACAATCTCCCTTCTAAAACAAAATTTAAAAGAAAAACCAAAGCCAAAAAATGAAACCAACCAACCAAACAACCAAATCAAACAAAACAAAACAAAAAAGAAAGAAAAGAAAAAAGGAGAGTCTGAACGTGGAAGCTGTAGTGTGGCCCATTGAGTCACACAGTTCACTCTTTAGTTCGTTCATCTTTTCTTGTAAATGTTCATGGCCATGAGTCATTAGTCTGGTTCCATTAGTCTGAGTCCAGGCCTCTGGCTCTGCCACACTGTTAATAACGGACTCTCACTGGGGCTCCTCTGGGGTTTCTTGTTGTCTTGTGTCGTAGAGATCATGCCATTTTGAATCTATAGGTTTGTCCCCTACGCCTGGGTCAGCAGTTCATAGATGCAGTGGGTACTGGGGTGGACTAACTCATAGCCCAGGTTCTGGGCCTGGGTAGCAGCTGGCCCGGCCATCCCACCACCTTTCCTCACAATCATTTTTGTTTTTTAAATATTGACTGTTGTAGATGAAATGAAAAATTCCTTGATTTTGTTGTAGATGAAATGAGAAATTCCTTGATTTTAGTTTTTTGGTTTGTATTTACTTCTTTGATGTCTAGTGCTGTTAGGTAATGTTCCTGTCTTTATTGGTCATTTAAATTTCTTCTATGGAAAAGGTTCTGTTCAGATAATTTGCCTTACTTTTAATCTGATCACTTATTTTATATTTAGGTGTTTAAGAAGTTAGCATGTTGTGGATGCTGGCTCCTACTCGGTGGATACCTAGTCAAGCTCCCTTCATTTTTTTTTTTGTGTGTGTGTGTTAAGCTGTTAAGTTTGATGTGATTCTTTTTATTTGTTGCTATGCTTTTGAAATACCTAGAGACAATTTTCCTTACCAAATTTTTTGCAAGTGTTCTCTCTGTATGTTCTGTAGCTCAGAGTTTCAGATCGTATATTTACATCTCTCATCTAGAGTTTGTTCTTTTACAGAGTGAGAGGAGTCAAATTTGAGCCTTCTGTCTACATGGTGATTCAGTTTTCCCCGTCCCATTTACTGAAGAGGCTCCCATTGTATATTTCCGCCAGTCTTTTCAAAGAATCTGTTGGCTATAGATGCATGGGGTTATTTTAGCAATTTTTCTATCCCATTGGTCAATGTGTCTGGTTTTATGCCAATATTATATTGTTCTGGCTGTTAATGGCTGTGTAATATGTCCTGAAATCATATATTGTGGTTTCTCTCTGTTCTCTTTCTCCAGATTGCTTTGCTTATTTGTGGTCTTTTGTGCTTCCATGTGAATTTTAGGATTGTTTTCCTAGTTTTATGAGGAAGGTAACTGGTGTTTTGATGAGAGTTGGATTGAATTTGTGAGTAGCTTGGGTGGTATGGACAAATTATCCGCAATATGTTAGTGGTGCTCGCTCTCAGTTGCTACACATCACAGGCACCTCCATCACCAAGGATCTTCAGTTTCTCCCATCAGTGTTTAATAAATTCCATTGCATAAGTCTTTCCATTTCCCATTCAAATTAATTCACAGGTGGGTTTGTAGGTATTATTATTAGGACGATTTCCATGATTGCTACTGCAGTACATTCTTCACAAATTTAGGAGAATGGAGTGCATTCATTTCCATCCTAATTTACTGGGGTGATTTTTAAAAATTTATTTGTGACATATTTAGGTTTTCTTTTTCTAGAATCATATAATCTTTGAGCAGGTATACTTTGTTTTCTCTTTTACTTTTCATATGTCTTTCATACCTTTCTTTTGCCTACTTTCTTGGATAAGAGTCTGTCCTATTGAATAAAAAAAGACAAAACAAAACCCTTGCTTTGTTCCTTTCCTGAGAGGAAATGCTTTAAAATTTGTTTACATTCAGGATGATGTTGGCCTTGAGTTCTTTCATATATAGCCTTTATTATTTTAAGGTATGTTCCTGTTTCACCTAATTTGTTTATGGATCTTATCATTAAAAAGTACTGAGTTTTATTCAATGACATTTTTACATTTACTGGGATGACTATATGGTTTTATTATTCTGTTTATATGATTTACTTTGTAATTTGTATAGGTTAATGACTATTGCATCTCTGGAATAAATCCTGCTGCTCAAAATGTGATATTTTATAGTGCAATTTAATTCATTTTTGCTATCATGTTGAGGATTTTGTACTCACATATAAAAGATTTGTAGAGTATTATCAGCAAGTTGAAGTTGACATATAGCTCATTACACAAGAAGTTTTTGTGTGATCACAATCTGATTATTGACCTTTATTAAAAAATATTTTGTGTGGTCAGGTAAGAAAGGTTTCACACTAATCTTGCCCTGAGATCACACCATTTAGAGTGAGAGACTGGTCTCTAAATAAATCCTGGTGTATATCCAGTTCAAGTTAACTTGGTTAGTGATAGCTATTATGGCTCAGATGATGGAATGAGGTACCCTCTCTGCCCGTGACCAACAAAAGTATGTTTTAAAAGCTAGAGCCTAGGACTTCCAATATATCTAACTGTTCTCCATTCTGGAGAAACAAATATAGTTAGAGAGGATGAAGGGACAGTCGTTAGATTTTTTTCTTTTATTACTTTTGGAATATAAGCAGGCTGACTGAGTAAAAAAAAAGCCTTTAAAAATAGAGAAATTTACTATTTCTAACTGTATGATTATCATTCAATCATCCTTAAGTTCGGATAAAGATGCTACTTACTATTAAGACATATTTAACTTGCTCAGAAAGTGCTGTGGAATCAAAAGAAAAGTCATAAAATGTAGTTTCCCAACAGTGAAATGATTAGTGGACTGAAGGAGAATTCAGTTTCTAGTTTTTATAAGGCAATCCATCCCAATTTAAAGTGTTTGCATATAAACTATGTAGGACAGTGGTGGAGTCCAAATCAGCTCTAAACTCCACCTTCAGTGGTATTCTTCAAATGAATCCTCTAAGTTATTCAACTGATGGTTCTTTTATATATGATTTTAGTTTAGGCATCATCCGTTGTTTGAAAAGAATTTGTTTCTTCTATACTTGGAAAGTTTCTAAGGAATTCTGAGAGGTGGAAACAGAGGGTCCAAAAGCCTACACAACTCCCACAATCTTAAGAATGCAAGGGCACACTTTCAGAATCAATCTCAAATAAATTCAATAAACTTGGGCTGATATGAAATTTTTTAAGTAATATTTTTAATTTTAGCTAATAATGTCAGTCATATGTTTTTCTCTAAAACATATAATTGGATTTACCTTTGTTTATCTCCAAATTAGCTATAATAAAAAACAAACATGCAGATGAATTCTTTGTGTGTTTCAGTGGTAGGGTTTAGGGAAGGCAACAAAACAGGTCCGCTAACAGCATTCTATCAAGAGTTCATTGAACATAGGCTAGTCTGACATTTTTGAGAATTTCAAATGTGGTTATATTTTTTATATAATACAATGACCTTTTATTTCTATTTTTTAATCTGATTTTTGCTTGGTAAAGGGTATATAGATTTTAGTTGAGGGATGGATTCAGGAGCAAATGGCAGATAAAGAAATAAGCATGTGTTTTAAAGATCTTTAAATGTTGATATTCAATAAATCTGTTTTGCTATTGTTTTTTAGCATCACAAAAGAAAGCTTTTGGGGTTTCATTTGCTTCCTTCTCTCATTGCCAGAGAAAATGGCCTCAATTTTATAATTACATGCCAGGAAAATAATGATATTAATTTTAAAATAAAGAAATAAAGCTTGATTAAAAACATTCTGTAGTCTTGTCCCTTTATTACATTTTTATTAAAGTGGTGATATAAGAGCAATAAAAGAAATTCAAAATAAAAATGCTTATTGTTGTAACACCAAAACACAAGTTTACATTTCTGTCTTTCTATTTTCTAGTTCTTATGTGTGTACCCACGCAGTCTTAGCAAAGACCCAGTGTTTATGAAGTTTTAATACATCTTTCCTGTATACATCAGATTGTGTGACATTACATGGGTTTGTTCAAGGGGAAATGGAATGTAGAAGATCAAAATCTGAAACTGAAAATCAGATGTGTTAAGTCTGTAACCTCCCAGAGAAATGCCAGCACAATGTCAGGACAGCTAGTGACAGGAGTTACAGGCTCAGATGATCCCTTGCCATAACCATTAGGCAACAAGGGAGCGCCATTTTCATATGTCTGTCTTGTCACTCTCAACAGAGCAATTTCAAAGGCTCCTTCATAGCCTGGTTGTTGCTCCATCAGCATTATTTAATTTATGTGTTCCGCATATCAATTCTTCTTGAATATATATTCATAGAGTTATTATAATTTTAGAAGAAGACATTTTGGTTCATAAGTCCTTGAGCTCTTTGAAACGCTACATCTCAGTGTGTGCCAAGGCAAGTCTCCAATCTGGCTGTGAGCTTGGGGGATTTCATTACATGGAGGTTCTGACCTGTCCCTAGAGAGCATGCTTTATAGAGTTGGAGAGGTAGTTCAGTTGGCAAAGTTCTTACTGTGCAAATATGAGGATGTGTGTACTCCTCCTATGGAGTCAACACAGTTGCAATAGGCTTTGGAATCATATCTCCTCATTCAGCATCAGCAGCTACTTCCTGTGACTCTCTGAAATGTCCCCTGAAGTTCCCGTCCCATTAGCTCTGACTGGGTTACAGGCTCATCTCTAAAAATCATTACTGGCAGTGGGAATAGAATGGCCATGATTCACATAGAATAATTCTGTTTAATCTTTGCAGTTGAGGTCAAATGCAAGATAGGCCATACTGTTTAGTGAGCAAAGGTGTAATAAATGTGAACTTTGAAAAATATGATATACAGTTCAAAAAGAATTATCTTGAATTTAGTTTTTAAGTACAATTGTGCCAATGGAGTTTTCCTTTTCTGTAATTTTTTATCATCTTTCATAAATATTATGCATATTATTTTTATTTTAAGATAACACTGTAAATCCAAATTTAAAGGTATTTTTTTAATATGGAAGGTAGCACCAAAGAACACATCTTATCTCATTTAATGAGGAACTCTGTACAGACATAGAATCAAGGGGCTGGAGAGATGGCTCAGAGGTTAAGATCACTGACTGATCTTCCGAAGGTCCTGAATTCAATTCCCAGCAACCACATGGTGGCTCACAACCATCTGTAATGAGATCTGATGCCCTCTTCTGGCCTGCAGGTGTACATGCAGGCAGAATACTGTATACACAATAAATAATAAAGAAAACATTAAAAAAATTTAAAAAAAGACATAGACTCAACTAGGTCAAATTCAGGTCATGTTCAGTTTGTTCTGTTCAACAGGTCTCCTTTGCTATGGCAAAGACCATATCAGCGCTAAGAAAATGGTGTTGACTCAGAATTCTCATTCCCAAGGAGCTTGCTTTCTAGCTATAGATTTTGACAAAGAGTGAATGATGAAGACATTGTTTGTTTGGGCTGCTGTAAAAGAGTGCATTAACTTGGTGGATATAATGCATCTTTCTGTTCTAAAGTCTAGAGCTACAATATCTAAGGGGTCAAATTTTTTCGTATTACCTCTTTTCCTGGTGCTATGTTCAGGTGGTTCTCCCTTGATGTGTTTGTGGATTCTTCTGTCATTACCTCCTTTTGGAACTATATTAATCCTATTGCGAGGATGGAGTTTAGATGCTGCAGTCTGATAACTTCGTAAGAGCTGTACCTCCGGATACCACATTGGGATAGGGACATGGATATATGAATTTTAGGAAGATGACACCAGTCAGAATACAGCCAATGCAGCGTACGTAATCTGTAATACAGATGAGAGTAAGGTATCTCAGACCCTAAGTTAGGAAGAATGCCAAAAAGGGTAAAACTGTCAAGAATTCAAAGGCTTTATTTATGCAGAACCTAAGTATAGAGCAGAAATTATATAATAAGGATGGGAAAGAAAATTTCTATAAAGTCGGGCAGAAAAGACTATGGCTTCATTGAAAGAACTCGAATTTCAGTACTTAAGCAGAGATGGCAAAGTGTTATTGAGCATAGTCAGCAGGGTGGGAACAGAGTAACCAAGCACGCTGTACTCTCAAGAGCTTTCGTAAATTACAGTGCACAGTTGGGCAAACAGAGAGCCGATGTGTGTCATTTGAGGAGTGAAGTAGCATCACGGAGTCTACCTTAACAAGGTATCTCTTCCTTCTCTGATTGGTGGCTTCCAGAAAAATGAACAGTGCCACCAGCTGATAAGTGAAGGTGCCAGGGCCATTAAGTCAAGTTGAAGAGGAACATAGGAAGTTGGATCGGGTTTGTGATCTAGTGAACACGTAAATGGAGGATGAAAGTGACTCAAGATCTAGATACAGGCTACCGACGTAGGGAACCTCACCAGATGGTTGGGGCTGCTGTAAAAAAAAAATAGCAGCACATCAGTGGTCCTAACAGTGGACTTTGCTTTTCTGGGGTCCAGAACTTCTAGACATAAATATGCCTGAGTCTGAGGGAGAAATCAATATTCTAGGAACCATTCTCTTGTTCTACAGCTTTGATATCAGTCTGCATTCCTATTATGTGGTTACATACAAAAGTGTTCACATGTACCTTTTCAATTACACTCTGAAGTCTTTGTGACTTTTGACATTTAAGAGATTGACTCCTTTAATATTGTATGATTAGCACTGAGTCCTATTTGTTTGAATAATGAAAGATTTTGCTTAGTTTTAATGTGGCTTTGTTTTTCATTTGTTCTCATTTTCGTCCATTGCTAAATACTTGGGAGCCTTTTGGAGTTCTAGTTCCTTAATATTTGATTAAGATATGTGAGTATCCTCCATAGATCTGCCTAGAAAGGGAGTGTGGAGGGCAGGGGAGAGGGTAGGAGGGAAGGTGAGTGGGGAAATGCATAGCCCATGCCTATCCAAACAATTAAAGCAAGAAGGATTTAAAATATATATAAAATTAAAAATAAAGATATGTGAGTATTTTGACTAAAGAATTTTACTGATTAAAGTATAAAGTAACAAACATGGAAAAACATCTAATTTAAAACAACAAAGGCATAACTCTAAGCCTAGGAGGTTAAATGTACTAGAAATTATTCCTATTCTCATCATTAATGTGTAAAGAAGTAATCATGGAATTACTGCATTTGTAATTTTGGTATATATCAAGTCTATACAGAGCACCAATAAAAAGAAAATATTTGTTGGTAGAAGCTTTTGCACAGTAATTATTTTCTCATTACTGCAACAGACAGAGTTTTCCAAAATAGAAACATAATCAAATCTCTATAAGTAAGTCATAACCAATCAAACTTCGGTCATGCAAGTGTTTCATATTGCTAGTGGTGTTCATGCAGTTCCTTGCCAGCTGTAGAAATGGTTAACGTAAAATGAAGAAAGCTACGTGAGGTCAAGAGACATTGGCAGAACCATCTTTCAGAAGCCCTCAGTTGCAAAACCATCAGTCTCAGGAAATACACCAGAATAATTTTGTATTTATTAAAGGTTTGCACTTCATTTTCCTCAGAGGATCTACTTCTGTTACTGTATTTATGTGGCATCTGGGATCCCATTGTACTTCATGGTCTCTGATGCTTTTGATAGAAATAACTGATATTTGAAAATGAAATAAAATAAACTCTCACTAGCCTAGACTTTTGATAAATACTTTTAAGATGAATTTGCTGTGTGCATATAGAATCGCCCAGTGTTTGAAATTCAGAGCCCTGTGTTTATATTTTAGGTCCTTCTTAATTCTTTGGTAATTCAAAGCAAATGTCTCTAACCTGTCCAGTTTACTCTCTTCATGTCAGCCCCTTACCTGTGTCTTTACTGGAACATACTTTTCCAACCCCATCCAGTTGTCATTCGTCACATATGTTCAGATGAATGATCTGTTAGATGAACTTGTATTTGTGATGGTATTTCGGAGTGATCACCGACTCACATGCTGAGTATTCTGTGTACCTAGATCACATGGCATAGCATGCCCCTGCCCCAGGATACAAGTCTGAACAGCAGGTTACTGTAGTAAATATTGTAGGCAGTTTTAGAACAGTCATAAGTATTTCCACATGTTAGCACAGAAAAGATATAGTAAAATGTGTTATAAAAGAATAAACATGGCCCCCTTTCAGGACATTTCATCTTCCGAAGAGCTGAAAGAATTGAATTTACTCTGGGTAGATGGCAAGGGCTTAGAACAACATTGTACGTGACTTGAAGCTTTATAAACTATGCAATTATGCTACACTAAATTGAGAAAAATAACTTTTTTCAGTAAAATTGTTAGCCTAAGTTTACAATAACATATTTTACTTGATAAATTATTGTTGTTACTATTTTTTGCTTTTTGACTTTGTAATAACACTCCCTTAAGACAGGTAGATAATTACTACGATGTGGTTTGATAAGAACCGTAGCACCGCTGAGTGTGTCCGGTATGTTATCCAACCTTTTCTTATTGACCACCTGTTCCCGGCCTCCAGCAGTCGCCATGCTGCATTCAAGTGTGCCAATGTATTTCCCGTGTATGATGTTCATTCTTCGGTGTCTGCTGCTTAGCATAATACCCTCCTAACATAGTGTCCTCCCATTCCATCCATGCTGCCGCAAGTCACAGGATTTCACTCTTCTTTACGGCTAACTACATCTCTGCAGTGTATTTATACTGCATTTTAATCCAGACATCCATCAATGGAAATTTAGAATGATCTCAATTATAGTGATTTAAAAAAAAAAAAAAAAGCTTCGACGAACGCAAAGCTTGGGTATTGCTTTATATATTGTTTGCCTTTCCTTTGGGCACATACACATTAATAAGATAGCTGGTAGATGTTTTAACGTTTAATTTAGTTTTGAGGAACCTCAGATAGTCTCTGCTGCAGCCATATTAATTTTCATTTCCATGCCCAACACTCTATAAGAGTCTATTTCATCCACATCTTGGTTTTAACAACAGGCAGTCTCACCAGGATGAGAACATGTCTCTGTAAAGTTTTGACTTTCAATTTCCTGATGGATAATGAATCATTGTTGCAATTTTATTGGCCATTTTATTGTTTTGCTTTGAGAGATGCCTATGAAGCTATACATCAAATTTTAATTTGGATTGATTATTTAAGGTATTTGGATTCTTTATGTACTCTAGATAGTAATCCTGTATCAGCTTAACAGCTGGCAAATAATTTCCCATCTTCACTGTACTGATCATTTTCTCTCTTGTGCAGAAGATTTTTCACTGTAATTCTTCCCATTTGTCTATTTTGCTTTTTATTTCCTGTGCTTTTGGGGAAATATAGGAAATGATTATCTGTGCCAATATAGTGAAGTAGTTCCCTGATGTTTTCTTCTAGATATCTAATAATTTTAGGTCTTGGAATTAGGTCTTTGGTATACTTGTGTTGAGTCCATTTTTTTTGTGTGTAGATTATTAAATTCTTATTGACTTGCATCATAAATTCTGAGTATTTTCATCTAATCATGTAGATCACTATTGAACTATGGTTTTAATATGTTGAATTATTATGTTTATTCTGCCTGTCTTAGCCTGTTCAAGAAAATGCTCATCATCCATATGTTGTAAATCAATTATCTTTGATTTCTGTCATCAAGCCTTTTATTGGAGTCAACCCTTGCAGTTTTCTTTTCTATTCTGTTTCTGAAAGCCTGTCAGATTTGACTTGTAATTTCCAATTTGGATTTTATGTTTATTGTTTTTCATTTCTAATGCTGTTTTGATTTCAGCATGACTTTGAAAATGAGCTGTCATTCTTTTCTGAAGACCCCTTCTATTATATTGCCATGAACACACTTGTGTTCATCAGGATAGAACTGCAATGCTGCAGGAATACACAAGTGTATGGGCAAAATAAACTGTTTTCTCCACTATGTGTATATGTTGGTTCTGACACCAAGTGTGTGAGGAGTTTATCCATATCAAGGTTTTATCTAGTTGACTTTAGGCATCAACTGTGGATGTCCTCTGACTTTATTCACTTCTGACATCATTTGCTTGGAATGTGCTCAGATTCAGTAAGCTAAAGTCTCAGACTTAGAATATTATCTACAACCTTTAGCAAATTTACAAATGGGAGGTTTCCTTAGCCTACTTCTTAGGTTAGATCACATATTCTGTATTGGCTTTCATTACTTGGGAAGATGCTAGTTTATTATAAAGGATATTTCAAAGGACACAGATGGGCGACCAGATGGAGATGTCCATAGGGTAAGGCGAGGAAAGATCCCAAGCATAATACTTCTTTTTCCAGGGAGCTGGGATGAATCACTCTCCCAGCATGTGGTTGTAGTTACCAACCTAGTGGCTCACTTGAAATACTTATGGGTATCATGAAGCTTAGAGATGCAGGTATGAATGATTAATAATTCAATCTCGAATCCCGCGTTCCTCACGGGAGAGAATGGATATGAGTGGGGGTCATGGCTTGGTCTTTCTGATGATCAGCCCTTAATAAGGCACTCTCAGATTCCCTTGGGAGCTCGTCTCACTAGAACGAAGTTCATTCCTAAGTACGAGAAAATCACTAGGATTTTAGAAATTCTGTGTCTGGAGCAATAATTACATCACAGCAGTCAATGCTAAAATCTTACTCAATGAGACACTATTTTGTAATGCTCTATGATGTCACACTCAGACATGACAATTAGAAATGGCTCTACTCTGTTTTAAACACTCCCTTTGCTCTGTCACATTTGTGGTCACATCTTTAAGACCCAATTCTTCAGCTTATTGGCCAGCAGTCATCACTTGGCTTATGAAAATATATGTTTCTTATAATGAAATGAGAGACAGACATGGGTGGACACTAGAAACCTCTTCCAGGATATTTGAAAATACAATGATTATTTTTTAAAATGAGTTTAAGGTATAAAGCAAACACTAAACTTTACCTTGTATCTTTGGTGGTAAAGCTTTTTCCTTTGTATGATTTTTTTTTAAATTAGGTTTTAAAGAATCTTGAATTGACAGCATGCAATGGCTACATTGGAGTTTGTGTATTTTGGTTCTGTAGCATTTAACTTGGATTTAGACCATATAAAACATTTATTGACATCCGAAATTGCCTTACTGTTAACTAGTACCCCTGTGTCACACACTGAAATTTCCTTCTCATTGCTTATGTAAATCATTTTATTACCTTCATATTTTTTTCTAGTTTTTATTTCAATTTTTTCAGAAAATATCTTTTAGTTGTATTCTTTCCATTCTTCTAACTCCTCCAAGATCCTCTCTACTCACTAACCACCCAACTTTATGTTTTCTTTCTCCCTACAGAAAGAAAGACAAAAAGTATAAACTAAGAGAGAGAGAGAGAGAGAACAAACCAAAGAGCACACACAAAAAACATGAAGGTCATGAAGGTCATTTGGGGCTGGACAACTACTCCTAGACATGGCCTACCTTGGAGTGCATTTGATATGTGCAGTGATACTCCATTGGAGAAAACTGATTTTCCTTTCCCAACAGATAATAGTTGCAAATGGCATTTTGGTTAGAGATGGAAGTTTTGTGTCCACTTGTCCTTCTAGATGCTGAGATTTTGTCTCATTTGAACCTGTGTAGGCCTAATATGGGCTATCAGTCTTTGTGAGTTCATGTGTGTATCAATTCTGTTGTTTCTGGAAGACATTGTCTCCTTGATGTTATTCACAACCTCTGGCTCTCACAGTCTTCTTTAGCAGAGAGCCCTGTCTTTAAAAACTTACTTAAAAGGGAAGACATGCAATATTTTTCTGTTGGGTCTGAATTACCTCCCTTGGAATAATTGTTTTTAGCACCACACATTTACCTGCCAATTACATAATTTAATTCTTTTAACAGCTGAATAATATTTTGTTGTATAAATGCACCACATTTTCACTATCCATTCATCTGTTGATAGACACATAAGCTGTTTCTATTATGAACAGAGCAGCAATGAACTTGGATGAGCAAGTGTCTCTGTAGTAAATCATCTTCATATGTTGATTTTTTCTTATGTTTTTAGACAGTAGGTTAAAATGCTACTGTGTTTATAAATTTTTCCCTATCACATGTATTGTCCAAGTAAACTTTAGAATCACTCTATCATGTTATTACAAATATGTAAAATATGTTTAAAATAGCAGTATCACTGTTTTGCTTGCTCTGTAGTTAGAAGGAGTTCTTGTGTAATCATACTCATGAGCTTGAACCTCAACTTGCCACTTATTAGTGGTTTCAGGTGCTGAGATCTTGACAAAATGACTAAACTCTATATATCATTTGATTGACTGACTTATAATATGATACCTAGTATATTTTTCCTTAGCTATGACAAGATAAAAGTATTCTGATAAAAGCAGCTTAAGGGAAAAGCCTTTAGCCCATATAGTTCAAGGGGTAGTTCATCACGGTGGAAAGTCAAAGTAAGAGAAACTTGAAGCTGCAGGTCTTCTTGCATCCACAACCTTGACTAGACTGAGCGGATGAATACTTAACTGCTTAGTTTGCTTTCTTAGCTTTATATAGGCCATGATCCTCTGCCTAGAAAATGATCTACCCATAATATGTATGTGGGGGGCATTCTTTCCATTTCAATTAACATAAACAAGATTCACCATTTTGAATATGCCCAGAGGTCCCTCTCCCAGGTCATAGTGGATACTGTCAAGTTGAGAGCATTATCACTTATGGTGAGTGTCAAATATTTGCCTTATGAGGTTGTAATGAGTAAAGGTAGGTGTGCTAGCACTTGAGGTTTTATCACAGTGTCCGATATGCAACAAGGTTTGTATTGGTATTTTTAAAATGTAAGTAAAGTAATCATAATGCTAGCACACAATAGAAGATGTTCAACTGTGCTATGCTATTACAAAAGTGCTCGTGAAGGAGGAAAGGACATCCTGTGTGCATGTATGTAGCATGTTTTGGTGGTGGTTTTTATAGTGGACTTCATTTCAATACGCTCTGTGTGATGCGTGAGGTCATCTGAGATGAAAATGTGTGGTACTATTAAAGAACCACTGATTCCCTTGCCATGGAACAAATACCTACCTTCTACCAGGGAGCTGCTATCCATCCCTGTTCTCAAGGCATCGTCCTTCATAATAAAGGCAGAGCCTAATAGATCTTAGCAAAAACATAAAATCCCCTTGTGTTATCAATTCTTGAATCTAAAATAGCAGTTTATGAAAAATTAAATATTCCGCTGATATATGTGGTGGTGCACATGTTTAATCCCAGCACTCAGGAGGCAGAGGCAGACACATCTCTCTGAGCTTGAGGCCAGCCTGGTCTACAAGAGCTAATTCCAGCTCTTGTAGTTCCAGCTAAATGCAACATCATGTGTGGTGTCTTTATTAAGTGTTAGACATCCTTTGCCTTCCAGTGAAATAACAAGAAGTACAGGAAGTGAACTATTAATTGCGGTCTAACAGGGATACACTTTCTTTCTTACGGGGTTATGGAATAATCCCTGGAGATATTTGTTTGAAGTAGAATGGAGTGAGTCTTTATTGATCTACTATTTAATTTGAGACAACACTGTGCCTTCTTACTCTCTTGTGTTCAGTAAGTAATACATTCTCTCCTCTTACATTTTGCCACCTAAGACATCTTTTGGCAAGAAAGCTGGGCCAGTTATTTCCACCACACAGAATTTGGCCTCTGTTTTTTTGCATAACAGCTGACAGGCAGGACTGGCCTTCTTAATTGCTTTATGTGATAGGAATTCTGGTTATTATGTCAACTGTAGTCAGGGGTTACCAGCTGAGTGTCCGTTCTCTGTTGCCACGTTGTAAACATGGACATTTTGTATGGTTCCTGGGAGAGAATGAAGTCTGCCCCCTGCCTTTGGGTCTGCTAGGTAACTGATCAGTCAGTCTTATTCACCTCTGGGTGATGTCAGCAGCTAGGTCTGTGAGGCTGATAATAGCCAGATGCAAAAGGAACATAACAGTCAACACATTCATTACATGGTCTGATTTGGCAGGAAGCAAGCAGTTGTGACTCAAGCCGTGTTTTCACAATTTGAAAACCAAATGGCGACACAGTGGTCTCTCTAAGGAGGAATAGCACTCATCACTGCCTCCTTTTGACTAGACTTAGAATTAGGAGAAGGATTAATTTTAGATTATATAAAACTAATGTAAGAAGGCACAGGGTAGGATTCCCGTAGGTGTTTAACTGAGCTCTGGATGAAATGAGAAGCTCTCTTTGGCAATATACTGAATCTAATCCCTTGAAAGTGCTCTGCTGTGCAATGTGACTTCCTTGGTGGAAATAAACTATGAGTTGCTTCTTCTTCTCTTCGGTGCTTGCAATTCCTCCTCACCTTTAAGTCTTTCCCACCCCCACCCCCTTTCTGGTTTATTTGATTGCAGAAAAGAGAGTATGATTGGTGTCTTAGTAACTTTGCTTAGGAAAAAAACCACCTTGACCAAGATTAATAAGTAACAAGGAAAGAAATTTAATTGGGCTTATAGTACCCGAGGGTTGGAGTCCATGAAAGTGGAGCAATGGCAGAGACAGCTGAGATTTCACATCTTGATCCATAAATAGTAGGTGGCAGAGAGAACACACTAGGAATAACACTAGTCTTTCAAGCCTCAACGCTTGCCCCAGTTACACACTTAGGCAAACAAGGCCACATCTAGTCCTTCCCAAACAGTTCCACTAACTGGGAACCAAATATTCAAGCATGTGTATATATGGTGTCCATTTTCATAATTGACCTTGAGCTTTTGTATTAAAACAGCTATTAAATTTTCCCCATCACCTGAAAACTTTCAGAAAGAAGAGGTTCATAGTTATTCTCCATGATGCATGTAAGAGACCCATATTTGGGTCTCTGTATTTGACCCATCTGACACCAAGGACCTGTCCTAAAGAATGAGGCTGAATGAAGCTAGATTATTCATAATCAGGGACCTCTCTGAGAGCCTGCTTCTTACAGATCACCTTCATTTCCCAATAGGTAGCCTATGTTGGATGCAGGTAATAGCTTTAGATGAAAGCTTATTTTACACTCTCTTTCGGGTTTCAAATTTAATATAGTTCTCAAAAGGGCCATGACATTATACCCTTTGGAAAATAGTTTATTTCAATTCTCAAATAGAACTTTTAAATAGAGCACATATTTTGAAGCTACAGTGCGAACTGTAGGTAATTCTCAGTCGATTTGAAGTATGCAAATACCTTAGTCATGACTACTTCAACATTTAAATTTTTTGAATTACACAAAGAAAGTGTAAATAGATGCTAAAGCATGCAGAACTCGTAATGTGAAGCAAAAGGCAGAAGGAAAAGATGCTTTCATGTGTGGAGAAGAGAGTAGTATCCTTGCTGTGACTATTTATCTGTGTTTCATAGATATTTCTAAGCTACGGTTCAAAGATAGACACGGTTTTCCAAAACAGCAAAACCAGAGGAACCAAAAGGCTAATGATAAAAGCACAGGAGGGCTTTGGGGAGGCAGACTCTGAAAGTGGGCGTGTGATGTGACTAACATACGTTGTACACAGGTATGAGACTATCCTGAGACCTATTACTCTGTGGGATTAATGCGTGCTTAAAAATAAGTAAAATGACAATTGAAATTAGAAATTTTTAAGTCCCTAGTTTTACAGAAAGTAATGAAATTAAAATCCCTATTATTAATATAGATTGATAGTTTATTTCAACCCTGAAGGGCTTCATGGTTGTGGTTTTTGCTCCATTTTTTCTTTTGCTGGGTATTAGCTGTTCTTATAGTATAAAAGAAAGAAGCATGTTAAAAAGAAAAGGGAATGAAGCGTCCATGCAAAGTGTTTTGATTTAGGGATTAACGGTAGATCGTTGGTATACAAAAACACAGGTTCATCACATCTCTTCAACTTACTTTTGAAAATCTTTATAAAAGTTAAAAGAAACATGACCAACCTCTTGTCACACTTTGCAAAGATAACTGTAGTTATATAACTGTAGTTATATGCTTCCTAATATTTTGGTTGGGTTCAGGCTACATAAATAACCATGTTTTCACATGATGGTTGTGGAACTCAAAAATTCCCAGTCCCTATAATATAGAGGCAAACATGGCCTTTGCTCATAGCATTGTCCATGCTTGTGATGATGCCAATGCAAGGAAATTCTAATTTATGAGTTCTATAAATTATATGTAATATTCAATCCTGTTTACTAATGATAACAAATGACTATTTTACTTTATATTACTATACTATTTTTTGTTATTTTAGAGTGAACTCTCTATTTAATAGAAAAAGTACATTGTAAGTCAGGTGTGGTGGCTTGCTCCTGTAATCCCAGTACTTGAGAGGCAGAGGCAGATGGATCTCTCCCCAAATATAGTTTAAGAGAGAAAGTCATATTCTGCTAGGAAAAACCTTGTAACAGCCTTGAGTTGCTCCCGTCTTTTGATTGAATCAAGAAACCATGTTGAATGGTGGCGTCATATCAGTAATTATAGTTTTCCTGTCCATATGTAAATCCCAAAATACCCTTATGTATACACAATTTTAATTTACAACCCTTTAGCTTTCCATGCCACTTAGCTGTTTGATGGGGACTCAGGTTGTCTGTACAACCCTCTGAGCATGCTAACTTACAGAACATATGTTTACAGTGGGTAGCCTCTCCCTGGGATGGGCAGTTCAGTGCAGGAAGCCACGATATGTCACTTGGGGATTTTCAAAACACAATGAGCTACTGTGAATTGTGAGTAAATGAGCAAGTAATCGGAGGGTTCATTTGTGTTCAGTGTTGTATTAAGGCAACAGCTTTGTTTCTTCTCTAGGATGGGATTGTGGGGCAGGGTAGGAAAGCAAGAGAGCTCCCTTATTAGCATATTCTCTTTCTGGGTACTGTTTTCTCCCGTTTCCCAAAGAAGAGATAGAAGAGAAATGGACCGAAAACACCAGAATAGTTACACTCAAGGAATGAGTGCTTAAGAAAGCAGACCTCCTCCTTTCTCCACATACAAAAGTATCCAAGGGCAAACATGGCCATTGCACCTGCACAGAGTCTGTCTCCAAGCTGATTTCTTCAGTGGCAGAGCTGAAGAAGTTCTCCAGGGTTACTCAGCTTTCTAGAATTATAATCCCTAAGTAGAAACTATTACAAAATTCTGGTTTGCTTTTATTCCTCCAGAAAAGTGGGATTAAAAGTGTGTGCCTCCACTGCCTGACTTATTGTATTGCTTCTGTTATTTTATTTCAGGGTTATGGCTGTTTGCTTGCTTTTATGTATGCACGTTTATCATGTGTGTGCATGGTGTCGAAAGAGTTCGGAAAAGCATGCCAGATTCTTTGACACAGGAGTTACAGATCATTGTGAACCACCATGTGGGTACTAAGAGCCAAATCTTTATCCCCTGCAAGAGCAGTAAGTGCTGAATGGCCCAGACACCTGTCCATCTTCTAGTATATTGTAGTTCTGCAGCACAAGTAAATATCCACTTTCTAGGTTTTCAGCTGTGGTGCCGTAGTGAATGGGTGTGGTGGTTTTCAGCGGCACCTTCACTCATTCGTGAAAAACCATTTTTGAAGACAGTTTTTCAAACAAAGTTAGACTTTTTTTTTACCAGTTTCCTGTCAGCTCTATAGAGATAGACCATTTCCAACCTTGTTATAGTTTTCTAAAAGATAATTATTTTATTGAAATCCTTCATGGAAATAAGGGATTCTAAGAGATCGATTTTTAAATCACAGCCAAGTCCTAAAATAACTTTCAAGGATTTTCTATCTTAGTGCTATGGATTTCTCAAACAGACCCATTTCCTTTAAAAATATTCCTTTCTAAATTAGGTTTTTCTGTTATAAAGAGAAAGATAATTCTCTCTATAATTGAAGGTTAGACTGGAAACATTATTTTCCCACCCTTGAGTCAATAAAGTTGTTTTTGTTTTGTTTGTTTGTTTGTTTGTAGAAAATTAAGGCTTTTTACTTGCTAAAGATATAATCTCTTTGAAGTGACTTAGGCCATAGCCCCACCAGAGCCATTTCCATGAGGCAGTAGCTACATAATCTACTTTTTCAAATAGCCGTGAACTTCCTTGAAGGTGGAAGTTGGCAGAGTATGTGAATTCCTTCCGTCTTCTGTCCACAGAAGCAGTACAAGTTCATTCACTGGTTTACCTGCCTCTTCACACATCCTCTACTTTAGTTAGATTGATTTCTCAGCTCCCGAACTCCAAAGAGCTTTGAAGAGCTCTTGGCTTTCTCATTCTCTATCCTCTCCCCGTAGTATTGCTATAGGGGTATTCCCATATTCCCACAGACCAGCTCCCACAAGATCTCAACATAGCATCCTGTTCTCTCTTCTTCCCTGCCACTTTTCCTTCCTTGTTGCTCTCTTACTTTATTTCCTCTTCTTTCTCCCCCTCCTCCTCTTGGTTCTCGGTCTTTTAAAACTTTTATTTATTTATTTATTTATTTTGCACCCAACTGCAGTTTTTCCTCCTTCCTCTCTTCCCAGTCCCTCCCTTCAACCTTTCCTCTGTTTGACCTCCCACCATCAACTCCTCCTAAGTTTCTATTCTGAAAAAAAGGCAGGCCTTTCAAGGGTATCAGCAACACATGGCATATCAAGCTGCAGTAAGACTAGACTCCTCCCTTTGTGTTAAAGCCGGACAAGGCAACCCAGTTTGAGGAATGGGGTCACAAAAGCCAGCGAAAGAGTTAGAGACAGCCCCTGCTTCCACTGTTAGAGGTCCTACAAGAAGGCCAAGCTGCACAACTGTCACATATATGCAGAGGACCTAAATCAGTTCCTTGCAGGCTCCCTTGTTGTTGGTTCAGTCTCTGTGAGCCACCTCTATGAGCCCAGGTCAGTTGATTCTGTGGCTTTTCTTGTGGTGTCTGTCCTTGACCCCTCTGGCTTCTACAATCTTTCCTCCCTCTTGTCAGCAGGACTCTCTGAGCTCAGCGTAATGTTTGGCTGTTGGTCTCTGCATCTGTTTCTATCAGTTGCTGGATGCAGTCTTTCTGATGACATTTGGGCTAGGCACCAATCTCTGTTTATAGCAGAATATTGTTAGACATCATTACACTGACATTTTTTTCCTCCAGTGGTGTTTGGTTCTATCCTAGGTCTCAGTGTCATCCAGCCTCTGAGTCCTGGTGCTCCAGGAAGTGTCAGGGGTGGACTCACTTTCTTGGCATGGGTCTCAGGATTGGTCAGTCATTAATTGGCTACTTTCACAGTCTCAGCACCATCCTTACCCCAGCACATCCCATAGGCAGGACAGACTCTAGGTAGAAGATTATGTAGCTGGGTTGGTATCCTAATCCCTCTAATGAAAGTCTTGCCTGGTCACAGTTCATTGCCAATTCAGGCGTATCCACAATTGCTAGGAGTCTTAACTTGGGTCATTCTTTTAGATTCATGGGAGTTTCACTTGTATCAGATTTCTACTTCAACCCAAAATGCCTCCCACCTCCAGTTGGCTCTTTCAGTACTCTTGAGAGTATATCTCTATTTTCTTTCCATATCTTTCTCTCTCTTCAGCTTGGAATGGGCAGATCCATAGCAACAATGACTGAGTTAGTGTACAATTTGCAGATAACAAAGAAGTTCTGAGCACTTAAATCTACCACTAAGTGCTGCAATCAAACGTTGAGTTTACAAGTGTTGAATACAGAGTTCCAGGGTTCTACCTTCCCTTAATATGCCATTTCTTCTCTGAGATTGCAATGCTCTGATTTGTATGTATGCATTCTAGGGGAAGAACATCAATAGAAGCAGGACTACGGAAAATGTGTGGGACCACAACCCTGAAACATGATAAAATATGTTCTCCACAGATATACTTGCCAGGACACTTCTGAGTGGCTCACATGTGGCCATGGTATGCAGAGTTGAAGAAGATAATGAAATGGAAGAGAAGACCAAGTTTGCTCAAAAGTGACTCATATCAACAAATTTACCTAGCAGAGCTGAGAAACGAAATCAGTTAAACCTTAAGGAAGTGGAGGCTAGTAAGGTACCATTGCCTTTAATGCTAAACATGACAAAATGATCCCAGGGATCCCATTCTATGAGGATCTTCATAGTTCCTCTCTGTGATGTGTGTTAAGCATGTAGCTCTCACATCATGGTCCAAGGTAGTGGATTTCAATATGATATTTGTATTCTAGCTAGTTAATGGAGAAGGGGTAGGTAAACAAATTTCTCTTTCCTCTAAGGGTAGTGGCATCTATGAGACTTGCCTGGGTACCCTTAACCAGAAGTGTGTCATTTAGTCATACCTAGAGAAGAAAGAAACTCTCCAGAGAAGATTTATTTGTTAATATATTTGCAACCTTTAACTTGAAATATCCACAATTAAAACAATAAACTAATGACAGCTGAATGGTGGTGGTACACATCTTCAATCCCAGCACTCAGCACACAGGAGGCAGAAGCAAACAGGTCTCTAAGAGTTCAAGACCAGCTGTTCTTCAGAGTGAGTTCCAGGACAGCCAGTGCTACACAGTGAACTGCTGTCTCAAAAAAAAACCAAAAAACAAAAACAGAAAATAATGTATGCGTATGAAAACATAATGTCTTCTGCAAGGGATGTCACATACATTCACATACTAAAGTGAGTGGCTTGATGACCCCAGCCTGGTTCTCATACATGCTGGAACTCCTATGGTGTTATTTCCATAGATGTTCACCAAGGTCTTTGCTCAGGAAGTGGCAGAAATTATCAAGATATGCATAAATGCTAGGACTTTCAATGTAAGGATCTTTAGAAACTAGATATTTTATCCTATATATTATTATTTTTTTCCATACATTGTTTTGTTTTATTTTTTTCCATTCAAAAACATAATTAAAGAAATAAAATTTTTACCTTTCTTCCCCTTCTCCCGTTCCCCTCCCACTACCTCCCCCCCTCCTCCCCCCCTTCTTCCTTGAAAGAGGGCATGGTGCCCTGCCCTGTTGGAAGTCCAAGGCCCACCCCCATCCCTCCCGGCCTAGGAATGAGTGCATTCAAAAAGACTCGGTTTTCAAAAAGATAATACATGCAGAAGAGATAGGTCCTGGTGTCATTGTTGATGGGTTCTCCATCTGCCAACTTTCGCTGCCACGTTCAGAGAGTCTGGTTTGATCATATGCTCATTCAGTCCCAGTCCAGCTGGATTGGTGAGCTCCCATTAGATCAGGCACACTGTCTCAGTAGGTGGACCAGCCCCTCACGGTCCTAACTTCCTAACTCATCTTCTCCCACCTTCTGCTCTTCAACTGCACCTTGGGGGCTCAATCCATTGTTCTGATGTGAATGTGGGTCTCTGTCTCTATCTCCATCCATCGCATGAAATTTCTATAATGGTAATCAAGATAATCATCAATGTGACTATGGTACAAGGCTAGTTCTGGCACCCTCTCCTCTGCTGCCTGAATACCTAGCTGGGGACATGCCCATGGACACCTGGGATCCCCAGGGCCAAGTATCTTGCCAACCCTAAAATGATTCTCTTAATGTAGATATCTTATTCCCTTCTCCAATGTTC
>PVIU01011838.1:7368-62926 GCA_004026605.1 Ondatra zibethicus
TTTCTTCCTCCCTCCCTCCCTCCCTCTCACCCCTCTCCTGCTCGCTCCCTCTCCCTCTCTCTCTCTCTCTCTCTCTCTCTCTCTCTCTCTCTGTGTGTGTGTGTGTGTGTGTGTGCACATTTCATTGGCTTTATTTCTGTTTCTAACCTCTTTTCTTGATTGTTTGTCTTATTCCTGTGCCAGTATCATGACATTTAGTTCTTAAAGCTCTATACTTTTGTGAATCTAATCACTCCTTCTTTGTTCTTTTAGAAATCTCCCTGGATATTTATGCATATCTGTTTTGACTCAAATTTATGTCTTAAGGGACTGGAGAGGTGGTTCAGTGGTTAAGGGTGCTTGTCATTTTTTTCAGAAGATCCAAATTTAGTTCACAGCACATATGCTGAGCAACTCAGCCTCTAATTCAAGTTCAAGTGGATCTGACACCCTTTTTCTGGCTTCTTTGTGAGTGCACACATACACACATTTAAAAAGAGAATGAAATGAGGCTGAAGAGATGGTTCCGTGGTTAGGATCACTTGTTGCTCTTGTAGAGAACCTCAATTCAGTTCCCAGCACACGCATGGAGACTCACAACCATCCATAATTCCAGTGATAGTATATCCAAACCCTCTTCTGGTCTCTTTGGAAATTAGTCACACGTGTGGTATATACATATACATGTAGACAAATATTCATATACATAAAATAATTTTTTAAAAATAAAACCTTTTAAAAGTAATGTGGTCACTTTAAGTCCTAATGACATGTTTATTGGAGCTACATTAAATTATGGAGACTAAACAATTCATGGAAAATATAACAACTTAAGGAAAACTAACATCGTTATGATGTCTTCCTGGCCAGTAATGAAGTTAATTAAGTCTTCTTCGATATCCTGGAAGATTTTAAGTTTTATGGTTAGCATTCCTTGTTCAAACTGCTCAAATATATTTTTCAGTTTTATTCTGGTCATATCTATGACTTTTTAAACATTTTAAAAAATTTATTTATTATATATATAGTGTTCTGGGCGCCAGATCTCATTATAAATGGGTGTGTGTCATCATGTGGTTGCTGGGAATTGAACTCAGGACCTCTGGAACAGCAGTCAATTCTCTTAACCTCTGAGCCATCTCTCCAGCCCGATCTATGACTTTTTTAATTATATCTTTGTGTCATTATGTCTTTTAACTGACATATAGTTGATATATATCTTTATTTCTATATATTAACATACTGTACCAACTGTTAAATTATTTTATTTTTGCATTTTTAACTGTTTTCCTCACCTAGCTTTATTTTTTGATCTGATCATATGGGCCATTTCTACAATGTTTCCTGTCTTTTGTTTTTGAGACAGGATCTCACTAGTTTTGGGATTAATGGCATGCACAAACATACCCAGCTATCTAACATATTTTTTAAGAGAGAGGAGTAGTCTTGATATATTGCTCAGCCCAGTTTTGAACAGCTAGGCTCAGACAATCCTTCTGCCTCAGCTTCCTGAGTAGCTAGGTCTGTAGGCATGCACAGTACATAGATAATTCTAAAATATAATTTAACATTTAATATGGTAACAGTTATTTCCAGGTGTACCTGTAATCCCAGCATTTGTAAGGTAGAGATGGGAATATCAAGAGTTCAGAGTCATCTTTGGCTATATAGTGAGTTGGAGGCCAGAGTAGGGCTACATGAGGCAAAAAATACTTCCATATAAAACATAATTATTGGTATTCTGTATCCATGGGTTCCACATAAATATTAGAAAAATACTGTTGGTACTCAGGAGGCAGAAACAGGAGGATCATTGTAATTTCAAGGCCAGTTTGGTCTACACAGTGAACTCTAGGCCAGCCGGGAAATTGCTTCTATTGACCATGTACAGAGGTTTTTCTTGTCATTACTCCCTAACCAATACAGTAGCAAAATTAGTTACATAGTATTTATACTGTATGGCAATATAATCTCAAAAAGTAATATACAGGTAATTTAAAGTACATTGTAAGGGTGTGTGTAGGATACATGCAAATGTTAAAATCTTGTGCAATTCCATATAAGGGACTTAAGCAGCTGCATGCTTTCTATATTTGGGGCTCTGGAACCAGTCTTCCATGGTTACCAATGGATTAATGTATTTGCTTTCTAAATTTATTTTATTTTATTTTTTTTATGAGCGAGAGAGTATGCCACTTGTGTATAATATCTAGGTGGGCCAGAAGAGGACGTTCAATACCCTGGAACTGAAGTTACGGGTGGCCGTGAACTGTCTGATATGAATGCTTGGATCTGAACACTGGCAGCAAGTGCTCTTAACTCCTGAGCCATCTCCCTAGCTCCTGGATTTACTTTTGAACTAAGAGCACCATGTTAAGGAAGTCTCTATTCATCTGTATTTTAGTACAAATTATTACGGACAGAATAGAGCTGGGCAAGGTAGCACATGCCTTTGATCCCAGAACTAAGGGGGCTGAGGCAGGAGGATCCCTGGGAGTTTGAGGATAGTGGGTTCCAGAACAGACAGGGCTAGATAGAGAGACCATATTTTAAAAAACAAGAAATGAAACTAAATGAAAACAAACTAGAGGCTTTAGGGGCTTTCCTGCAACTCACTAGCTCACTCCTATTTGAGGGAGTATTACCTTCTCCTTAATAAACTGCCTCTACTTCTATTTCTTTAATAAAAAAATGAAGACTTTTACAACTGTCATTAAGAATCTACGGGAATGAGGGCCAGGAACGTGGCTCAGCGGTAGGCTACTTGCCTAGCATGCACTAGGGTCTTACATTCAATTCTCAGTACCATTTTCTTAAAAGAGTCTGGCTGGGCAATGGTTATGTACGCCTTTAATTCCAGCACTCAGGAGGTGGATGTCTGTGAGTTTAAGGCCAGCCTGGTCTACAAAGCAAGTTCAGGACAGCCAGGGCTATACAGAGAAAGCCCTGTCTCAAAAAGCCCAAAAAATAGAAGCACAAAATTCTAGCAATGTTAATATTTTTCTTTAGGTAGAGTCACTGATACCATGAATTTTGTTACAATAATAATAAACAGGCATCTGGGGTTGGCTCAGCAGTTAAGAGAGTTTGGGACCAGGAACAACTATCCCTCTGCTTCTGATACACTGCTGGATTCTGTTTCTAATATTGTATTTTACCTCTTTTCCTTTCCGATCAGTCTCAAATTCACTTTGGTAGGGCCATCACTGGTAGAGTCAGTTATATTGACTTCATAAAAAGTTTGGAAGGTTTTGTTTATTTCTTGTGAAAAGGATTTATAATCAATATATATCCCACACAGCAAGTATGAGAAAATATTAGAAATTATCTGTTTGGAGTGTGTGTGTGTGTGTGTGTGTGTGTGTGTGTGTGTGTGTGTGTGTGTGTGTATAAGGAGGTGTTATAGGGGATTGAACCTGGAACTAAGCCAGACCCCAAACCCATGAGCAAATATCATTGCATTTTAGTAGTAAACTAAACAAGACTTTGTGTATAGGTATAGTAATTATAACTTCAACTGATTTTCTAAGCAAATATAGACCACGGGTTTAAATAATATTCAGTTTTCTTCATAGTCATGGTTAGTCTCCTGGGCTTTTACTGCAGAATTCCCTTGAGTATTAGAAATGCTCTGGACGTTTCCAGCTCACTGTTCTCTTCACTGGAGTCTTGATTTTACATAGAGTCACAGTTACAGAGGAAGCACACAATTCATAAGCAACTATAAAGGCAAATAGCTATGTCCTTCTGTGCTTTAAGTCTTTTTCCTGGTTAAGGCTAGAGATACAGGAGCAAATGCTTGCCTAGTCTGTGCAAGGCCCTGAGTTCAATCTCTACCACCACAAGACAATAAAACAAGCACAAAAAAAGTTCCTTTAAAGTTCCAGGCCAGCCTTGGTTACATGAGACCCTACTTCTCCCAAAACAAACAAACAAAACTGATGTTAAGATTAGAGCCAAGCTTGAACAGACAGGCTAGCATTTCCTTGGATGGAAGATGCGCAAGGAATACCTGATCATGATCAACCTCTACTGGCTGCTTCTTAATGATCCAGGTAACAGACTCTGAGAGGGGCGGTGTAGTGAGAGACCCAGAGTAGGTCCAGTAATCTGGGCAAGCAGGCATCAGACAGGAAGGGTCAAATGATCCAAATTCTGCCAGGGTGTCCTGTCCAAGAGAAGGAGTTATTATTTATTGGTCAAAGTTACTCAGGTATCAAAGGGTGAGGCAGTGACTCTCTTGGAGTGTCCAGGGACCAACAGAGGTCCAGGGGATGTCCAGGGACTAAGGGTAGCTTCTAAAACAGCTATCACTACTTCACACAAAAGCACACTGTGTATTTCTGATAGTTCTCCCCGAGACAACAACAAAAACATTTTCTCCTTTAATTCTGTTGGGAGGTATTAGGTAGTGGCTGCTCATAAACAGAGAGGTGTCTCTTCTTCAAGAGAAACTAACGGATTTGTCCTTTTCAAACTAGCCCAGAGCTGAGGGTGGAGCTCAGTGGTAGACTGCTTGCCTAGCATGCTCAAGCACTAAGTTCCATCCCGGCAGTGCAATGAAAGAGAAAGGGGGGAAAGGAGGAAGTGGGGAGGAAGGAAAGAAGGAAGGAAGGGAATGCCAGAATCCCGGACTAAGAAGAGGAAAACAAGAAGGAAGGGAGGGAAGGAGGGGAATAGGAAGACAGAGAACAGAAGAATGGTGTACTGGTTTCCGGGAAGCAGCCCATATGGGATTCTGAATACTGAGGAATTCATCTTGGCAGTTGGATAGAGGACACAGAGCGCTTCACTCTAGACAAGTTAAGTTTCTGTAAAACTCTTCTCTATGCCTACTCGTGGAGGTAGCTAGAGAAAAGAAGGCTGTTATGAGTGTCCCTACAAAGATGGAGAGGGAGTTGTCAGGACAGAGTAGATTCCCTGGTTAGCTCCACCAAGGTCCTTTCTCCTGTGCTCTGCAGTGTTTAACCACAGGATGATCATCATCAATGCACCCTCATCCATGCCAGGTCTCCTCCTGCAGCAGTGTGGAAAGAGACGTGAATATAGTTCATTTAATTTGTCTTCCTGCTTCTAAGTGCATTATCTACCCCGAGATTCAAATATAAGATAGACTTCAAGTGATGTAACGGGGAAGATTACCTTGTGCTTAATTGATGGCAGAGTGTCCACCAATTTCTGTAGTTCTTTATGATGTTTGCCTAGCTGAAAAAGGGAGAAGAAATATTACATACAATGGCCATCTCACTGTAGAAACTCAAAATAGGATGTGAATCAAAATTAACCACCTGGTGGTGACATATAAACAAACCACAGGGCTGAAACTAGATTTCAGCTGGTAATTACAAAGATTATAAACAACACTAAATTAAATTAGACTTAGAGCAAAATGAACAGGCTGTTTGCTGGCAAGAGCAGCCTGTCTACAGAGAAAGGTGCCTCCTGTTCCCATTAAGTATCATTTCTTACACTGTATTTTAAATGAATGAAATTATAAATTACCCTGCCTTTTTACTAACCTCATCCTCCAAGACAGGGTTTTAGCATGTAGCCTGGGCTGGTCTCAAACTCTTGATCCTCTTGCCTCAACGCCTCAAACTAAGCATATTTCAAGTGCTCATGTGCCCCAGATGACTTGTGCCTTCTCTATTTGGCTGTGTATTTTTAAGACCTATTTTATTTTTTATTTTTATTTTTATGTATGTATGTATGTATGTATGTATGTATGTCTGAGTAGGGATCTGTGCATGTGGGGCAGATGCCCATAAGTACAGAAGCTGGTATTGAATCCAATGAAGCTGGAGTTACAGGCAGCTGTGAGCAGCCTGGTGTGCATGCTGGGAACTGAATATCACATCAGCAAGCACTCTAGAGCACCAAGCCATTGCTCTAGCCCCTGTAGCACATTTTTAGACCATTTGAAATACACTCATAATAGTTACTGATTTTTAACTACTGCTGATTTTTCCATCTATATGTAGAACACATGTATTTTTAGACAGTCTCACTACATAGTCCTGGCTGGCCTCAACCCCACAGAAATCCACCTGCCTGTACCTCCTGAGTACTGGAATTAAAAGTGTGCGGCACCACACTTGGCCTGGTACTAATACTCTTTTTAAAATGTTATCCTGTTATGCAGGATAATGGATTCCCTTGTGAAATTTCCATACACCTATATCATATACTTCAATTATATTCATTCCCCTTCCCCTCCCTCCTGCTCACCTCTTCTATTGATCCCCAAAAATGTTTTGTTTGTTTGTTTGTTTTGTTTTGTATTTCTCTGTGTAGCCCTGGCTGTTCTGGAATTTACTCTGTAGACCAGGCTGACCTCGAACTCACAGAGATCCCCCTGCCTCTGCCTCCCGAGTGCTGGGATCAATGGCGAGCACCACCATGCCTGGCAGCACTCTTAAACTCTGAGATTTCTCAGTAGTCCCTCTTCTTAAACTTTTTTTGAGACAAATTCTCATGTTGTAGCCCAGGCTAATGTTTAATATATCAGCAATGCTACTGCTTCAGGCTTCTGAGTGCTGGGTTTAAAGGCATGCACCACCATGCTTGGCCCAGTGTTCTTTTTTTCTTTTTTAAGATTTATTTTTATTCGTTTTAAGTGTGTGTGCACGCATGCATGTGCATGAGCATGGGGGGGGGTGCATTTGAGCAAAGGCATCCGATAGCCCTGGAGCTGGAGTTAGAGGCAGGCATAAATTGGTGGATGTAGGTGCTGGGAACTGAACTGCAATCAACTACATGGGTCATACATGTTCTTAACCATTAAGCAATCTCTGCAGATATTTTTCCTTTTAGTTCTAAATTTTCTTCAAATAAGTAGCTTATATTGTAATGTTCTATCTTTTCAGTGTAAGATACATTAGACCATTTGAACTTGGTGAGATGGTTGGCTTACTTGTTTGCTTGCTTGCTTGAGGCAGGGTCTCTTTGTATAGCCTGGCTGTCCTGGAACTCATTATGTAGACTAAACTGGCCTGGAACTCACAGAGTTCTGCTTGCCTCTGCCTCCCAAAAGCCGAGATTGAAGGTGTCCCACCGTGCCTGGCCTGAGCGTTTGTTTTTACCTTTAAAAATACACCTATCACAGCCAAGCCATTTTCTTCCAGTGCTGCATCCTCAAAGCTTTCAAATTTGACTGCATTCCAATGTACCAAGTGCAGCTGAAACAACAGGAAAAGCGAGGTTTATACAAGACCATGCAGGGCTGCACCAAACTAAACTGACAGCCCCATCCAACATGTAACATTTAATCTTGTTTCGTCTCCCAAAATAGAGCCACTGAGAAAAGTATATGGCAGTCTGGTGCAAAGTGAGATCAACATAAAGAATGGGAAGGAGATATTGTGGCAAGAACAGCAATATTACTTTGAAAGAGAGGGATTTGTTAAGAGAGAAAAATAAAATTCACATAGGAAAGTAACTTTGCAATGATGGATCAACATTTTCTTCATTCCCATCCTGATTTGCATGAAATACTAATATCCCAAATCCATTTGCATCTCAAGGCAAGAAGATGTTTATATTAAGAGAAATATATTCTCCCTGTGAAAATTAGATGGGAGCTAAAGACAAATTTCTTCTTGGAGGGATGATCACTTAAAATGTTTTTATATTTAGCATCACATTTAAAACTAAATTGAGGGAAAAGTTGCAAGAAGAAATTCTATTTGCAAAGAGAAATCCTATTTCCTTGTGCTCTGCTTGCATTTCCATATCAATCACCCTTCGCCCACCTTTCTCAAACTACTGCATTTCTATCACCTAACCTCCCAAGTGAGCCTCTTTGAGGTCCCAGTTATCTCTTGGTCCTGAAGACAGCCCAAGTTCTGGTGCTTTGGCACTTTGACTTCAGAACCCTTTGATAATATTCCTGTTTCTCTCATTCACTCTTGCCATGGTCTTCAGTTAGGGCCCCACTATTTCCCACTGGGATTAATCAGTTTTACAACTCTACAGAAGCTTATGGCTTTAGGAACGACGGCATCTAACTCAGAATTTAGAAAGAATTCCATTCTAATTTTCAATATTTATTTATTTTATATTTTATGTTTCTGAGTGTTTTGCCTGCATGTATCTGTGTATTATGTATGTGCCTGGTGCCTGCTGAGGTCAGAAAAAGGCATCAGATCCCCTGGAACTGGACTTATAAATGGTTGTGGTACTATGCGGGTGTGGGGAAATGAACCCTGGTCCTCTTGCAAGAGCAACAAGTGCTCTTAACAGCCGACCTGTCTCTCCAGCCCCAGAATGCAGTTTCATCATCTTAAGGTTTATTTCAGGTATGCTATTCTGAATCGATATAACTTTTACATGTATAAAATGGGAAGGCTCAAGCTAAACAGGATTTAAAGCATCACCCAGGACTTCTTGGTAATTTCTTTGAACTAGAAACCCAGAACTATCCCCATTTATCCACACCCATTGATCTTTGGGACCTTTTCAGCATACTTCTGCTGTTCCAGCCGGGTCTGAACACCTTTAATCCTAGCACTTGGGAGGTGGAGGCAAGAGGATTTCTGTGAGTTCAAAACCAGCCTGGTCTACATAGTGACTTCCAGGACAGCCAAAACTGCAGGAAGACCTCATCTTTTTTAAAAAAAATAGAGAATAAAAGGAAAAGAAACATACCTCTGCTGGGTAGCATTTGTTGTCCACAGTGTGCTCTGAACCCCAAGCATCAATGGCCCCCCAGTGAAAATGAAACTGCTTCAGTCGGTAGTTGTGTTCCAGGGGTCCTCCCTCAATCACTAAAATGACACATCCAGCAATTCAAGAAACGTGGAGAAAGGGTGGACCCTGTCCTTGAATCGTTTGGGGTATACCATATCACATACAAGTATTTATGAAACAAAGTAAACACTGTATAAAGATTCGGCCAAATAATATCAAGACTGAATCACGTACCAAGCAACATGCAAATGTTAAACGCTGATTTCAGGTTATTTTAATTAATTTAATTAATTAGACACAAGTTTTCATGTATCCCAGGCTGGTCTCCAACTCACTATATAGCCACAGATGACCTTGAACCTGAATTTACATTCACCTTCTGAGTGTTGGGATTACAGTTTGACTTATTTTTCATCTGTAGTTATTGGGCCTAGTTTCCACTGTGTGAAAGAAAAATGCAAATTTCTCTTGGTGTATTTATGCAATGCAACAAGATAAAACTAAACTATGTGGACAAAAGATATTCGAAAAAGATTTTAAATTCACTTAGGCCAGCCTTCCCTCAAACTAGGAATTAGCCTGTCTTAGCCTCCCAAGAGCTGCCTTTAAAGGTGTGTTTTACCATGTTCATTCTCCTTCTTGGAAAAAAGTGAATGTATTATTTGAGTTTGCGTGTGCCCCCAACACCATCTTGGCAGTGTGCATCTTCACCTGCTGAGCCATCTCACCAGCCCCCATCCTTTTGTTTTCTTTATACACTAACACCCTCCTTTTCAACTTTTGGGGTTTTGTTATTTTTGAGCCATGGTTTCCTTATGTTACCCAGGGTGGCTAGCCTGGTCAAGGATACACGGTACAACATGGGCACAAGAAGGGAAAAAACTCTCTCTCCCATCCGCTTTGAGCTGTGCTGATCCCCACTGGTGTAGGAGGTCCTTCTGTATTTGTATTGCTTTCACTGGTTGAATAAAGAAACTGCCTTGGCCTTTTGATAGAGCAGGACTTAGATAGGTGGGAAAAAGAGAACTGAATGCTGACAGAAACAGGCAGGAGGGAGAGCCACCATGAAGCTGCCAAGTCAGACACGCTGAATCTTTCCCAGTAAGCCACGATCTCGTGGTGACATACAGATTATTAGAAATGGTTTGAATCAAGATGTGAGAGTTAGCCAATAAGAGGCTAGAACTAATGGGCCTTCAGTAATTTAATTAATACAATTTCTGTGTGGTTATTTTGGGTGAAGCTAGCTGGGCAACAGGACACAGCCAAGGGTGGCTGGGACGACAAGTAGCCCGCTCACCTCGTACTACAGTTTGGTGCCTCAACGTGGTTGACTGACTCCATGTAAAATCTGAGAGAGTTTCAGAAACAATACAAAGTTTAACACAGCTCCTTGCTGTTTGTTGATGGCTTGCTGCAGCTGCTTTAAGAAAGATTTTCCTGATTCAGCTGTAGCGGGGGAAAAAAAAGCCATGCAGTTTTAAAACAGGGCTTCCTGGGCTGTGCCGCCAGCGTGAACTCTGGCTATAAAGCATTTCAATGGCTTTTATGGGCCTGGATGTTTGTGTACCCACTTGGGATCGGGAAGAAAGTACTCTGAGACCATGCCAATGGCTCTGCACTCCCCGCCTGGGCAGATGGCAGGATCAGGCCTAGGCAGGCAGGAGAGCATGGCAGATTTCTGCTGACATACAGAGAGATGTTGCCAGGCTGCACAGTGCTCTGCCTGGCAGATTTGACTGTAACTCAGTTAAAAACCTCATTCTCAGAGTTAAAGTGATGAGTGTGGCTCCTACCTGGCAGCCCCAGAGCTAGCAGAAATGGTATGTCCACCATTTTGAAATTGAAGAGAGGTGGAGCCAAAATCCAGAGTAGCGGCAACAGTAAAAAAAAAGCCATGGCAGTTTAAAATGCCGGCTTTCTGCCAGCGCAACCTCTGTCTCTTGCAGGAGACAGAGAATTTGAATGGGGTTTTGTGAGTAAAGTGCTACAGCTTGCTTGATGGCAATGTGGACTGTTGTGTGCCTGGAATTGTGTGCAGCTCAGAGACACAAGTTACTCAGAGGCACAAGCAGCTCCGCCATGCTAGCTGTGCAGTGCACACGGCTCAGAGGCACAGGCAGCTCCACCATGTTGGACTGGGCAGAGCAAGCAGGCAGTACCTGTATTTGACCTGGGATTGTCACAGCTTAGATTCTTAAGAGCTTAGCATTTTAAAAGCACAAAGCAAAAGTGTTCCTGGATAGTAAAGAATTACAGATTCACAGTAGGACAGATTCAGATATAAAAGACCTCTAAATGGGTCACACTGTTGAATAAAGGTACGTAGTAGGCTTAAAAGAGAAAAGAAATAGAGTACAGAGAGATGCTTTAAACAAAGGGTAAAGTCTTTAAAGAGACAGAGTACAGATAATCATAGATTAAAGGAAGTAAAAAAAATAAGCCATGTAAAAATGGAAATTCACATAATGTCTGGATTATGTATTTTATTGTGTTTTCTTTAAATTTTTTGACTGTGAAGGAGCTAAATACAGAGAGACATTTCATTGTGTGGTCTGCTAAGCTAGACCAGCATATATGTTCTAAAGGTATCTTGACTTCAAAATTTGGGTCTAAGGATGTGATGCTTTGGAAAAGAGGTTCTTCTTTTGTTTTCACAGCGGATGAGACCCTGTGGATTGCTTCTAGACCAATATGGTATGACAGACCATGCCCTCCTGAAAGGTCACCATGAACACCTTCAGAAAATTACTTCACTCAACTGCCGACTGAGATGAACCTGGCACACAGGATACACCATGAAAGACCTGATTAACAGCGCCCCCATACAGCAGGAAGAAGTTTGGAGAGAAAAAACTACGCCCATATTCCCAAATATTATTTATAAATGTTCTTTTACATTTAAAGGGGGATATGATATAGATATGAATAATTTGCATTGGTATGGATTTTGCTTTATTGATACAAGTTTAAGGTCAATTTTGTTCTAAATATGTATTTCTGATCTTTATTAAGGTATTGTGATTGTATAGTTCATTTAAATATGTAATGCATAATTAGGAAATATAGGTTGTTAATGGATAATCATTGATATAGTCAAGCTTGTAGTCATGTTAGTTAGATTTTCTAGATATATAGAGGCATATTTCAGTTAGACAGACATTCTACATATCTCTCAAAGACTACAGAATATGGCATTTTAAATGTTTTAATAACTTAGGGCTTTTAATGACAATGAGACACGTCTGCTCCTGGCAGCACCAATCTACTTCAAGAGGAAGATGGGCATCAAAGAGGCTCTTTATGGAGTTTGCTAGCCATTTGGGCAAGAAACTGCTCTTGCCTGGAGTGCTTAACTAGACACAAAGAACCTGCAGAGAGAGGACTGCTGAACTTGCCTAAAGGTGAGATGATGCTTCAGGGTTCCTGCTTCATGAAAGAGTATGTGAGACATTCTGCAGGACACAGAAGAAAGTGACTGAACTGTCTTTGAATTTTCCTGCTTCATGGAAATGTCTGCTGGATACTATGGGCCTGTAGGCTGAAGATGGATGCCCCAACAGTACAGAAGAACTTTGGGTACTGTACAGGCACCAAGATGTATCTGTCATTTCTAGAGTTTGGAAGTTGCTTATTTCTTGTTTACTTAGGTAATATTTTATCCTTCTGGAGTCTTTGATGGAGTTGAAGAATGGATAGTTATAGTTTTCCTTTGTTATGATAAAAGATAAAATAGATATAAATATTGTAACTGGAATTCTTGCTTGATAACTGTTTTGTTATATGTAATTTTACTATGTTAAAGTGAAAGGATTTCTTTTTTTTTTTGTTTAAACAGAAAAAGGGGAAATGGTGTAGGAGGCCTTCTGTATTTGTATTGCTTTCATTGGTTGCATAAAGAAACTACCTTGGCCTTTTGATAGAGCAGGACTTAGATAGGTAGGGAAAAGAGAACTGAATGCTGGCAGAAACAGGCAGGAGGGAGAGAGCCACCATGAAGCTGCCAGGTCAGACACGCTGAATCTTTCCTGGTAAGCCACGACGTCGTGGTGACATACAGATTATTAGAAATGGTTTGAATCAAGATGTGAGAGTTAGCCAATAAGAGGCTAGAGCTAATGGGCCAGGCAGTAATTTAATTAATACAATTTCAGTGCAATTATTTCGGGTATAAGCTAGCCGGGTGGCGGGACGCAGCCCGCCGCTCCTCTTACTACACCCCACCGCCAACTTTGCTAAAGCATTCTCATTCCTTCTGTGTCATCAGAGTCTAGCAACATCTGTACATGGTCAAATCAATCCAGCAGCACTACAAGCACCCATCTTGTGTATCTTTTTTATTTAAAAGTTTTTTTTTCATTTTACATATCAGCCACAGTTCCCTCTCCCTTCCCACCTTCTCAGAAAGGGTAAAGTCATAATCTTCAGTGTGGACTGTGTCATCAGTTGCAACTTCTGTGCACAAATGATGGAGTCTGGCAACCCCAATAATCAAATGCAGTGGTCGGCTCTGTATCTTACTAGCCTCTAAAGTTTTGTTACATGATTTCTTGTTTTGAAAAAAAAAAAAAACAGTTTTGCCAAGCATGGTGGTACACACTTTTAATCCCAGCACTCAGGAGGCAAAAGTAAGTGGCTCTCTGGGAGTCTACATAGTAAAACCCTGTCTGAAAAAAGTGGGAGGTGGGACAAAAGACATTTCCGTTAAGAGGCAGGTAAAGCCACCAAGGATGATTTTTCTTTGCAGGGCAGGAGTGATATAGAGTTAATGGCCCAAAACATTATTTTAATAGGAGCAATGAACTGAAATTAAAAATGCTCTCTTCCCCTGAAAAAAATTACTGTTTTTGAAATCGGGTTTCATGTAGTAGAGGCTGGCTTTGGTTTCACTATGTAGCAGAGGATGGCCTTGAACTTCTGATCCTCCTGCCTCCACCTCCCAAGTGTTGAGATTACCCATGCATGCCACCAGGCTTATTTTGTGTGTGTGTGTGTGTGTGTGTGTGTGTGTGTGTGTGTGTGTGTGGTTTTGTTTATTTGCTTGCTTGTTTGTTTGCTTGTTGTGGTACTGATGCTTGCTTGACTTTGTGTATGCTGGGCAAGCATTCTACCAAGAGAGCCACATGCCCAGCTCCATTTTTCTAAAGCTCTAAACGGTGAACATGGTTTTGTCAAATATTTAATCTAATCTTCTGAATAAAATTGAAGTTCTAATCCCAAATTAAGTGGCACAGAGGAAAGGGCCCATTTTTTCTCTTCTTTCACTAGGACAACCCTGAAAACATATCCTGGACCTGGACTGTTTGCTTCCTCCACAGACGATGAACAAAGCAGAGAGGAAATGTCACCAACAAAGTGGCTGTGAGGGAAATAAAAGGCAGAACTGGCCGCAGTATGTGCCAATTCACCACATAGCACTCATTCACACCACACTAAAGACATTTGAAAATTCGAGTGCCTCCCACACTAGTAAATTAGCAGAACATTTGAAAACTTTAGAACAAAAAGAAGCAAACTCACCTAAGAGAACTAGACAGCAGGAAATAATCAAATTGAGAGCCGAAATCAACAACATAGAAACAAAGAAAACAATACAAAGAATCAATAAGACAAAGAGTTGGTTCTTCGAGCAAATGAACAAAATAGACAAACCTTTATCCAAACTAACCAAAAGGCAGAGAGAGAATATCCAAGTTAACATAATCAGAAATGAAAAGGGGGACATAACACCAGACATGGAGGAAATACAGAGGATCATCAGGTCATATTTTGAAAACCTGTACTTCACAAAACTGGAAAACTTAAAGGAAATGAACAACTTTCTGGATAAATATCACTTACCAAAATTAAATCAAGACCAGATAAGCATTAAACAGACCTATAACTGCTGAAGAAATAGAAACAGTCATCTAAAACCTCCCAACCAAAAAAAGCCCAGGACCAGATGATTTCAGCTCAGAATTCTACAAGACTTTCAAAGAGGAACTAATACCAGTACTCCTCAAATTATTCCACACAGAAGAAACAGAGGGAACATTGCCAAATTCCTTTTATAAGGCTACAATTACCTTGATACCCAAACCACAGAAAGACATATATAAATACTAAGAAAGAGAATTACAGACCAATCTCGCTCATGAACATTGATGCAAAAATACTAAATAAAATACTAGCAAATGGAATCCAAGAACACATCAGAACCATCATCCACCATAACCAAGTTGGCTTCATCCCACAGATGCAGGAATGGTTTAACATACGAAAATCTGTCAACATAATCCACCATATAAACAAGCTGAAAAATAAAAACCACATGATCATCTCATTAGATGCCAAAAAAGCATTTGACAAAATACAACATCCCTTCCATGATAAAGGTCTTGGAGAGAGCAAGGATACAAGGAACATACCTAAACATAATTAAGGCAATATACAGCAAGCCAACATCAAACTAAATGGAGAGAAACTCTTAGTGATTCCACTGAAATCAGGAACAAGACGAGGTTGTCCACTCTCTCCATACCTATTCAATATAGTTCTTGAGGTCCTAGCTAGAGCAATAAGATACCAAAGGGAGATAAAGGGGATACAAATTGGAAAAGAAGAAGTCAAACTCTCACTGTTTGCTCATGATATGCTAGTTTACACAAGTGATCCCAAAAATTCTAAGAAGGAATTTCTACAACTCATAAACACTTTCAGCAATGTAGCAGGATACAAGATAAACTCAAAAAGTCAGTAGCCCTCCTGTACACAGATGATAAAAGGGCTGGGGAAGAAATCAGAGAATCAACACTCTTCACAATAGCCACAAATAGCATAAAATATCTCAGAGTAACTCTAACCAAACAAGTGGAAGACTTGTATAAAAAGAACTTTAAATCTTTGAAGAAAGAAATTGAAGAAAACACCAGAAAGTGGAAAGACCTCCCATGCTCTTGGGTAGGCAGAATTAATATAGTAAAAATGGCAATCCTACTGCAAGCAATCTACAGATTCAACGCAATGCTCATCAAAATCCCAGCAAAATTCTTCAAAGACCTCAAAAGAACGGTACTCAACTATTCATCTTGTTTCTAGGACAAGGTCTCTCATTGGCCTGGAGCTTGTCAAATAGGCCTGGCTGTCCGGCTAGCAAGCCATGGGTATTAGCCTGTCTTTTCTTCCCTAGCGCTGGGCACTGGGATTACAAGCATGTGCCACCACATCCAGGTTTAAAAAAAAAATTCAATTGCCAAAATTTCAAGCTGGAAATTTTCAGGGCTAGGACAGTAACTCAGTGGTTAAACTGCTACTGACCAAGTGTGAGGACTAAAGGTTGAATCCCCAGAACCCACGTAGAATGCTAGGTGAGTGGGTGGATGGTGACTTACGTGTAATTCCACCCTAGGAAGCAGAGACAGGAGACTGCCAGAGCAACCTAGCTAGCAAGACTAGCATCGGCAGCAAGCTCTGGTTTTGAGTCCAATCAATAGGGAGGAAGAGCAGCGATTACCCCTGACACCAGCCTAAGGCTTCCACATGTACATGTGCTACCACAAGTATGCAAAAACCATGCACACCGCACACACATGAAAACTGGGAACAGGAAACAAATTAAAGCTGGACAAACATATGTATTTTCAACCTGACTTGCATCCATGAGACTCCTCTGGCCATGACGGGCACACAATCTCATTGGACAGCAGGCCGGGTGGGTGAAAAAGCTGCCCCCTTGGAGTAGACCCACTTGTTCTTCATTGCTATCTGCTTCCTTCAAACTTTGCACGTCTCACTAGTTCTCATTAGCTCCCTGGCCCTGTAGATACAGCCGCATTGTGAGTCCTGGGAACAAAGAGGTTAGAACACTAGCATTGGCTCTGGCACTATCTAAGTTACAAACCCCTTGGTGTGCTTAGCATCATGTCTGTGTAAACTGGACAACAGGGAGAGGCAATGCAGACAAGGGGTCTACCATATAATACGGTGGAGAGGATGAACTCTGAAGGAAAAGAACCTTGGCTTGAACCCGTTGGCTATTTGTAATTGAGACGCAGTAGGCAAGGAGTTAGATATGAGGTAACCAAGGAAACAGGAGCTCTATGTTGGGAGTTGTGTCTCTTGGTTAAGGAGGGAGGTGAGACGTGAAGAAACCAATGAAACTGTGACTGCACACTGAGAGCTTAGCCTCCTATGACTCTCTGTTGCCCCGTTGTGGTTAAACATCCTTGAAGCTGCAGTTAGGTTCGTCCCACATGTATCAGAATCCCAGGCCACAGGAAACAGAGGGACCAGCATCCACCCTGCTTGCTTGCTTGCAAAGCCTGATGGAGCTTGCAAGGAAGCAGACTCTTTGCTAGTGAGCACGCTTGGCAATTGAGGAAGTTCATCAGTGATATCACTCTGTAAGTTTACCGAAAATAATTTTTTTTAAAGTTAATGTAGAACCTAAACAGGGAAGGAGAACTGAAAAGGTTTTGGAAAGCGTTCTTACTAGATTCGCCACCTCCTATTGCCCATAAAAGTATAAAGTGAGGCACGATTGGGTAGGCAGCACCCTTAGGAGAACAATGGGACCCTCTTCGCCTCCTCCTGAATGCCAGTAAAAATTTCAAGAAAGTTGACTAAATTGATGACAGGGACCGTCCATGTCAGCCCAGGGATAATGTAGTATCTTCCACTATTGTGGACTATTACCTTAGCTATGTAAAGATGTGTTACATTTGATTATGTTGCGGAATATTACTTTAATTATGTAAAGGTGTGTTACATTTGTTTAACTATGTAAAGACGTGTTGCATTTTTTTTACCTTGCCTGCCTAAGGCACCTGATTGGCCAATAAAAAGCTGAAGAGCCAATAGCTAGGTAGTAGAGGGATAGGTGGGGCAGGTGGGCAGAGAGAATAAGTAGGAGGAGGAATCTGGAACTAGGGGGAAAAAAAGAAAGAGAGGGAGACGTCCCAGGGCCAGCCAGTCAGGCAGCTGACAGTCAGTCAGACGTGGGAGAAGCAGAAAAAGTAGGACAGACAGAATGAAAGAAAGGTAAAAAGCCCCAAGGCAAAACACAGATGAAGAGAAACTGTTTAAATTAATTTATATGTGGGACAAGTACACAATAAGACCAAACATTCATAAATAATAATATGTCTCTGTGCCACGATTTGCTGGCAGTCTGAGAAAGACGGTTACACTTTGTCATAATCACCACACATACTCATTAAGATCAGCTAACTGTGTGTGGCCTTCTCAGGGGGTATGATGGTTGGACTTTTGCTTCTCCTCCTCCTCCTCCTCCTCCTCCTCCTCCTCCTCCTCCTCCTCCTTCTTTTGATTTTGAGACAGCGTTTCTCTGTGTAGCCCTAGCTGTACTGGAACTTACTCTGTAAACCAGGCTGGCATCGAACTCACAGAGATATGCTTGCCTCTGCCTCCCAAGTACTGGTATTAAAAGTGTACACCCCGTACCAACTTATGGTGAGTTTAAAAGTCAACTAGCTACAACCCAGAAACACTTGCGAATGGAGTCTCAGTTGATAAACTGGCTAGGTCAGGTTGGCCTATGGGAATGTCTGTGGGAGATTGACTGTTAATCAAGGTGGGAAGACCCACCCTGAATACAACTGGCACTATGGCTTGGCACCACTTGGATGGTGTAAGAATAGAGAAAACTAGCCAGGGAGAACCAGCAAAGATCCAAGCATTTCTCTCTCTGCTCTTGACCATGGGTGTGAAGCTTTAAATTTCTGCCTTGCCTTCCCTCCAGTGATGGACTGTAAGCTGGAACCATAAGCCAAATAAACCCTTCCTTCCCTACCTTGCTTTTTGTTAGGATATTCTCAGAGCAACAGAAATAAAACTGGAACAGGGACCTGGATAACAAAGCCATACTCCGAAGAGGACAGCAGTGTGGCACTCACATGCCTTCTATTCTAGAGCCGTGAGTTTCTGGTAGGTAGATTGTGTTGCCTCTTCAGTCATCTCGGTTTTTAATAGCGCCTTCTTTAATGTTTTCTGGGTCTATCTAATTGAACCTTTGTCGATTCTGTTGCTCCTTCCCAAGAACCACTTTTTCATTCCATTGATTTCTGTTCAGTTCCTGCTTTGGGTTTAATTTCTTCTGGTGCAGTTTCTTAGGGTGGGAAGCTAAGTTTAGTGATGGGACAATGCTCTTCTCTGTTATGGGCCTTTTCAACTCTGAATTTTCCTCCAAATGCTGCTTTAGCTGCTCTAAGACCTGGCAGGATGCTTTATGTCACATAAATTCCCTGGCCCTTTTCCTTCACTTTATTCCAGATCATACAACACACTCTGCAGCAGCATTTCTTAGGGCATTTTCATTTTTTATTGTATTTTGAAACTCATAAATTAGATTTTTCTCCCTAGAACTGTTCCTTGCTTTTCTTCATTTCTAGCACGTCTTTACTTTCTTTTATTATTTTCTTTACTTTTGATGCTTAGGTACTCTATTTTTGCCCCTTTTGGAGTACCATAGATTTAGTTTTGAGACAGGATGAAGAAGCAACAAGAAGACAGGAAGAATAAGCAGGAATTAAGAGGCAGTCAATCACTGGAAGGAAAAATGAGAGAGAGAGAAAGTTACGGACTTAGTAGAGATTGATGGTATTCAATAGGAGATGATAATCAAGTAGTATAAAAGAGCTGTCACTTTTAATCCATTCTGAGAAAGTGAAAAATAAGCAATTCCTCAAGAATTTTTCTTGCATGTTTATAAAAACAGTGTGACTGACTCCCAGGGATCAACTCACTCAGGGAAACAGCATCAGAGGGATGTTAGTCAGGTAGGTCTGTAGACTTTAAACATCCGTTGTCATGGAAACATGAGTTCTTTGGTTTTCATTTGAGATTACCCATGCAAAAGAATAGACTAGGACTTCTTAAATCTGCAGTTCAAAAGAAAAAGAGAGACTACAAAATTTTAAAACAGCTATTGAAGCCAGGTTGGGGCACACATGCAGTACCAGCACTTGAGAGGCAGAGGCTGGAGGATCAGGAGTTCAGGATATCCTTGGCTACACAGAGAGCTAGAGGCTAGCTTCTGTTACATGAGATCCACTGTCAAACAAAATAAAACCATAGCTATTTAACCCTGAATGCTCTTGGGCTTAACTCACGTGGCTCAGAAAAACCATTGAACAGCTTCCTGTGATTCCCCACTCAACACAGCGATGATAAATTGTCAACCTGCTAAGTCCACCAAGGGCTTTCAAACCTGACCAACACCCTAGCATCTGCAGACAGAAAGAAAATTACCAGGAACAGTGCTCTGACTGACTCTGAAGGGAGTTTGAGGTATATCCAGAGTGAATGTGTGCGGGTAGGCACCCACAGCTAGGCAGAGTGAATGTGTGCGGGTAGGCACCCACAGCTAGGCAGAGTGAATGTGTGCGGGTAGGCACCCACAGCTAGGCAGAGTGAATGTGTGCGGGTAGGCACCCACAGCTAGGCAGAGTGAATGTGTGCGGGTAGGCACCCACAACTAGGCAGAGTGAATGTGTGCAGGTAGGCACCCACAGCTAGGTCTGCCTATTAGGCCAACAGGGATAACAAGCAGAGCGCCAGTACAGTTACGGGGAACATAGGGATTTAGTTTGCTGTTTTGAAATTTCCTGGAATTCTTACATATGGGGTAATATGAGCTTGCAGTGAAAATGGGGAATAAATTCTAAGTTTTGGGGAAAGTATGAGAAAAATGTTCACAAATTTGTAAGGAAAAAGAGCAAATCCCTTCTTAGTTTGAGGCATATTAAGTAACACATTAAGGGTTTGGGGGAGGGGCTGTTCTGTACTATAAAGAACGAAGCAGAGAAGAGTGGAAAGATGGCTCAGTGGGTAAAAGGATTTGCTTTGCAAGCATTAGGACCTGGGTTTTAATCCCCAGAACCCATGCAAAACTGGGCATGGCCACACATGCTTGTAACCCCAGCACTGAAAGATAGAAAGAGAATCCCAACATTTTAATGGCTGGCCAGCCTAGCTGAAATGAAAGCTCTGGGTTCAGTGAGAGACCCTGTCTGAAGGGAATAAGGTGGCTAGCAATAGAGGAAGACACCTGACATCTTTTTGTGGCTTCTGCATGCACGTGCATGGGTACATATATCTGCATATACTACATACGCCTACATATACTACACACGCACATGCACCCACATAGGACAAAGCAGAGCATGGGGGATGTGGAGACATTTTAGTACAAAAGGACAGGTTTGAATACTGAATCATAGCAGAGAAAAATGCTAGTTCTTGCCTTTAAGGCTTCCGTTCAGGGTTCAATAAAAGATGCCAGGATAAACTAAAGGGGGAACATTATACAGTAAAAATCTGGGGGTAAAGAAGTCTACTCACAACAGGTTATGTCTACCCATGTTTATTTACTCTCTCTTCAATCCATCATTTCTCATTGTTCCATCTGATCCAGACATTTCCAGACATTGCTTACAACCAGCAATTCCCCAGTCCTAGTAGGTTCCAGGGCTGGAATTCTTTTGCCCCATAGAAAATCAGATAAGAGTTTACCCACAGACACACAAATCCATTGCATGTTTGGTGAATTCCTTAATGGAGACAGTTAAAAAGGAACTAAATCATCAGGGAATTCTAGAGGAGAAGTGTGCTATGCTACATTTTTAGGGGGTTAGGAAGAGCCAAAAGGTTTATTCTCAGTAAAATTATGAATAGGGCATGGATTGTTTAAATCAGCATGCTGTTTCTTTTCTCTCCGCATGCATGGAATTGGGTAGCCAAACAACTACATAAACAGTCAGGGAGAAGCTGATGGCTCTTGATCAGATAGCACATACACCAGATAGACGCTGCAGTTTCTGTGGGCCCAGGTCTGGAGTTTAAACTTATTGTTCTAGGCAGAAGAAACAAAGAGGAGACAGGCCTCTAAATGATCAGTTCTGGGGTATGCTGTTATCAGCAGCTCTGGTTGTGGGGTAAAACCAGAGCAGCAGCTTGGGTAAGAAGTAATTCTATGTCCTTGGATATCTGTGACTATCTTAAATGGAATGCCCTTTGTCTGGACCCTAAACACTGACCAAATGCCTGCTGATAAAGATAATTGCAGGAAGGCAGATCTCTGTGTTTACCTGGGAGAGAGGAACGAAGCCTGGCAGTGGGAAACTGTTCTGGACTACAGAATTAATTCCTAAAACTGTAACAGAAAGGGCATTCAGCTACAGCGAAAAATCTACAGCAAAAGACAGCCACTTTATTCACAAAGCAATAATGCCAAAAAAGCCTGCCTTTTGGTTTATCCTTTACCAGATCCCTTGGTTCTGATAAGTTGCGTGTGAAGATGGCTGAGCAATTACTGTATAATGTTGCAGCTTGTAGCAGGAAGATGATGAGAGAGAGAGACCACTGGAAGAGTGGTTTGTTTGCAGTCCAGGGAACCAAAGAGGCCAGAGCACCATATCTAAGCATTTAAGAGTTACAGGAAAATGCGAATAAAACAAAGGAACAGCTGGGATTTCCAGATCAGTTACATATGCCGGTGCTTTTAAATTACGTGTTTTTACCCTACCCAGCATCACTGTTATGGACCCACCTTCTCATATTCATGAGAGAAAGCCATTTTCCTTGAGTTCGGGAACTGCCAACATCAGTTCTAAAGCTATCCAAGACCTGCTTGGCATTCTGTGCACCATAGGACCTTCAGCACCATTCCGGGTCTAAATGCGACTTGTGTTCACCTTCCCCGAGAGTTGAAATACCCAAAAGTGCCTACAGAGTTTCCGGAGAATCCCCTGTCCAGGGTCTGGAGGAGGAAATGGAGCAATGGGAGGAAGGTGTCAAAAACTGTTCCTAGCGGCCACCCGCTCCTTGGCCGGTCACTCAGTCTTTTGCAAAGGCGGCCCACGGTCTTTGTGAAGCGTGTGGTCTGCTGGTTTGTTGGCAGAGCTGGTGGGTGATCCTCCAGGGCGACCATGGCAGAGCCACAGCCTGAGTCCAGTGGCCTCACGGATGAGGTCGCCCTCGGCTGCTGCTCTGACCCAGACCCCAGCACCAAGGACTTCCTAATGCAGCAAACCATGCTAAGAATTAAGGATCCTAAGAAGTCCCTGGATTTCTATACTAAGGTTCTTGGACTGATGCTACTCCAAAAGCTTGATTTTCCTTCGATGAAATTTTCCCTCTATTTCTTGGCTTACGAGGATAAGAATGACATCCCTAAAGATAAGAGTGAGAGAACAGCTTGGACGTTTTCCAGAAAAGCCACACTTGAGTTGACACACAACTGGGGCACCGAAGATGATGAGACCCAGAGTTACCACAACGGCAACTCAGCCCCTTGGGGATTTGGTCACATTGGGATTGCCATTCCTGATGTCTACAGTGCCTGTAAAAGGTTTGAAGAACTGGGGGTCAAGTTTGTGAAGAAACCCGATGATGGTAAAATAAAAGGTCTGGCATTCATTTAAGATCCTGACGGCTACTGGGTTGAAATTCTGAATCCTAACAAAATAGCAGAGATTATTAGTTCTTTGAGACTGCTCCTTTGAGGTGTTGGAGGCGGTGGGGACAAGAAGCAGCGGAATGGAAGATGCTGAGACCCCAGAAGCATCGAGAACTGATGGGTCTGTGCTCCAGCTCCAGCCGTTCTGAAATCCCTCTCATTATCCTGTTTCAGTGGGGTTTTTTCGTTTTAAATCTCCCCTCCTCTATTTAGTCAACCTAATTTTCAAGTATCAGTTTATCATCTTATGACTTTGACAAAGTTATGTGACTTTACTTTTTAGATAATAATTAGAACGATTCCCTTCGGAGACTACGTCTGCTCCCGCCTGTCTCTTCAATACTACTCAAGTCTGGTTTTGATCCATCATTTAAAATTTTGTTTTAAATGTTTCTTTTTCTTTTGGGGGGCTGTTACCTTCTGGGGTTTCAATTCCTCAGAAAGGACTTTTCATAATGGAAAGAAAAGAGTGCTGAACAGAAATGAAATTTCGTGTGTGCTTCAAACAGCATAGTGTTTATTTTACAAACAAGAAGACACTCAAGAGCAGTTCTGAATCATGCTGACAAGGAAATTAATTTATTAATAAAAAACTGTTCCTAATTGGGAACCACTACATTATCTATTCTATTTTGAATAATTGTTTCAAAGTAATAATTACTGGACATCATCAAAGTCATAGTGTTTTCTTTGAGATGAGGTCTCCCTGCGTATCTCTGGCTATCCTGAACCTCACTTTATAGATCAGACTGGCCTTGAACTCACAAAAAGCCACCTGCCTCTGCCTCCTGATTGCTGGGATTAAAGGCATGTGCCACCCTGCAAAACTAAGTAATATTGATTAATAAAACTAGCATGATTTAAGTTTCTTATTTCTCTAATATGTGACACATCTTAACTAGTTAAGACCATAATCTAACACACACATAAATATTATTTTTGGCCCATTTCAGGTATATTGCAATCTGATAAGTTAAATGTGATTAATAATATTTCTGTTTAATATGATGATTCCTGTAAAGTCAGCAAGCAGAGGAAAATTTGTACAGATTGAATATATACATACAAAATAAATTTCTAGCAAAGTTAAAGTTCACATATTCTCTTCTGTACTGGTTATAGAATTTATATGTAAGTAATAAAACATCACTTTATTGGATGGAAGAAATGATCATAAAATATTTTACATATATTCAAAAAGTAAAACCAGTGAGTTCCACATCATTGTTAATAAAGAGGTCACTAGTATCATGGAGACTGCCTGTTTTGGTGTAATATAGTTCCTTTCATTTTACAAATGCCTACCAGATCTTGCTTTTACCTGATTTATCTGTAGAATCTTCAAATTCCACGAGGAAAGAGTACCCATTATTCCAGATGTGGAGGCAGGTGTTGGGGTCATAAGAGATAGTGAGTGGTTTTAAGCCAGGGTCATAAACACTGTCCCTCCATCGGATGTTGATAGGTGACTGTCGATCACCCGCAGGAACAAGATCCAAGTTCTCCCAGAGTGGAGGTACTAGGAGAGAGAAACACCGGGTAGTTAGCAAAAACAATCACTATACAGCACCACATATAAGACCATCCCATTTGGGAAGAATCCAAAGAGAACAAAGGCAGCTCACAGTCTCAGAAATTTGGGGCCTTAATCAACTGCATAAAGCAAATCAGGGCAGGCCAGAGAGCACCTTGCAGGGGAATCTTCATTCGGTCATCTCAATAAAACCCACCCATCTCAGCCTGTCTGCTAATGAGACGAAGCCAGTGCCATCAGTTCTGTGGGATCAGCAAACTACATGGGGATTAGAGTGTGGAAATGGTTTTCACAAATGCTGCTCTTTGTTTCGTTGCAGTTTCTTGAACTCCAACCACCTAAACTGGTTTCAAATACAAAGTCAAGTGAACCTTCAATAACATACTTTATCTCAGCAAAGGAAACAAGGTTAGAACTGTTGGAAAGCGAACTTTAATTCAGTATTGTCAATTCTCAACTGGTTGGCTGGTATAGCCTGCCTCCTGGAAGATGGCTGTACCATCCATATGCGTGTTCATGCCAGGTTAACCTCTACAAAAAGCTGGAGGAGCAAGCAGCCACTCTGTAAGGCCTGGATAGACACCAGCATTGCTGAGGTCCCTCAAAAGTCCACAGTTTGTCACAGGACCGTGGACACAGTCTTTTAAGATATACTACATAGTTTGTCTAAAACTGGCACTGACTATATGGCTTGTGCCACTCCTTCCTCCATGGAGCCAAGCCCAGGTTTGTAGCAATACATACCAGCAGACTTCCTGATGATAACACAGGTAGACCTGTTAAGCCACCCAGCAATAATGAGCAGAACCCACACCTATTAATTTGGGGTGCTCTGCCTGGTCAAACTGGATGATCGCATGTAAAAGAATACAAATAGATACATATTTATCACCCTGAACAAAACTCAACTCCAAATAAATCAAAGGCCTCAGCATAAAACCAGACACAGTGAACTGGGCAGAAGAGAAAGTGGGAAATGGCCTTGAATGAATTGGCACAGGAAAAGACTTCTGAACAAAACAGCATTAACACGGGCACTAAGATCAACACTTAATAATTAAATACTACTGTTCTACTTAAAGAAGATAGCAATAGAATGGCTCCTAATGACATTCTGCTCTACTCACAGACTAGTGCCTTGCTCAGTCATTATCAGAGATGCTTCCTCCTGCAGCAGAAAACAAATACAGAGACCTACAGGCAGACAACATGCAGAGAGTAAGAGACCGTGGACCATTAATCCCTAAATAAGATGTGTTCATCAAATCCCTCCCCTCAGGGCTCAGTGAACCCTGTGGAAGAGGAGGTGAAAAGAACCAGAGAGGATGGAGGACACCAAGGAAACAAGGTCCAATGAATCAACATGACTGAAGTGCATATGAACTCAGGGACTGAAGCAGCATGCACAGGGCCTGTACATGTCTGCACCAGATGGGGTCCTAGAGCTAAAAAGTGGGCACATGTCCCCATTCCTAACCCAGCAGTATCTCCAATTGATAACCACTTGCAAATGAAAATTTCATTATCCCAAAGTAAGTTTCACTGGGAAACAAACTACTCTTAAGGATAGGCTGCCTGCCCAGCAGTACATGGCCAATAGAAAACGAACAGCATCTTTGGCGGTTCCTTGTCTCACAATACTGTGACAGGTGTGGACCACTACTGCTCGCCTTATTATTTTTTATTTTTATATTTTAAATTTTTTCTCCCCTTTTATGGCTACATATCCTTTGTGTATATATTATGGCTTACAGTTTAGTGTTTTTATGGGATTCCTGAGTGTGTGAACAAATGGATCTCTTTATCTATCTCTGTGTCTTGTGTCTTTTCTTGGGCTCCTTTCCTTCTTTTTGTTTTGTCCTATCCCAACATGTCAGTTTTTTATCTATATATTATATTATATTTATTATACATTATTCCTTAGAAACCTGCCTCTTTTTTTAGCCTACATAGGTATACATAGTGAGTTCTAGGACAGCCAGGGCTATATAGAGACCCTGACTAAAACATAAAAAGAAGAACTAAATAAAATAATAATAGAAAATTGTTTATTTTCTAATGAGAGACAGAAAGGGGGTGGATCTCGATCAAGGGGAGGTAGAGAGGAACTGGGAGGAGGAGAGGGAGGGGAAACAGTAATCAGGATATATTATATTTTAAAAAACTATTTTTTATGTTTGATCTTCGTTTTTTGTTTTTTTTTTTAATTGTTGTTGTTGTTTTTTTGAGACAGAATTTCTTTGTGTAGTCCTGGCTGTCCTGAAACTCACTCTGTAGAACTCACAGAGATCTGCCTGCCTCTGCTTCCCAAGTCCTGGCATTAAAAGCATGTGCCACCACCACCTGACAAAATCAATCTTTTTTTTTTTTTTTTTTTTTTTTTTTTTTTTTTTTTTTTTTTTTTTTTTTTTTTTTTTTTTTTTTTTTTTTTTTTTTGCTCTTTGCTGAAAGCTGCTTTGAGTGAGCTAGCTGGGGCAGTGCTGGAGAACTCATCTGGGTAGTGACGATAAGGGACAGCTGGTACCAGCAAGGCCCAGAACCAGGGCTATGTGTTGCCTCACCCCAACATCTGCCTCATCTATGAACTGTTAGAGCAGGTAAAGGAGATGAACCTACAGATCTAAAACAGCAGGATCTCTGTGACGCAGGACAACAACAGGATATCCTAGAGGAGCCCCATAGACAGCCCATCAACAGTGGCATGGCAGAAGTCAGAATCCTCAAGCCAGACTAATGACTTGTGTCAATGAACACTTGCAAGTAAAGATGAATGAACTAGGGGCTGGCGAGGTGGCCCCATGGTTAAGAGCACTGGCTGCTCTTTCAGCAGTTCTGAGTTCAATTCCCAGCAACCACATGGTGGTTCACAACCATTCATAATGAGATCTGGTGCCCTCTTCTGGCCTGCAAGCATACATGCAGACATAACAAATAAATTTTTAAGAAAGAGATGAATGAATTAAAGGATAAACTGTGTGACTCAATGGGCCACACTATAGCTTCCAGGACAAGATTCTTCTCTCTCCTTTTTCCTTTTGTTTGTTTTGTTTTGTTTTGTTTTTATTTTGTTTGGGTTTTGGTTTTTCTTTTAAATTTGGGTTTGTTTGGTGGGGAAGGGAGTTGCAAGGGCAGAGGGTAGATGCAAGGGGACAGAGATAAGTGGGATTGGAATGCATGATGTGAAATCCACAAAGAATGAATAAAAGTTAAAAAATAAATTTTAAATAAAAGGAAAAAAATTGAAGCACTAAGAATGGACAGAATCAAGGCCAACAAGAAAAAGAGGAGAAACACGGGGCAGCAGAGATGGCTCACTGGTTAAGAGCGCTTGCTACTCTTGCAGAGGATCTGAATTTGGTTCCTAGTACCCACACGGGGTGGGGCACAAACACACAAACCCCCAGCTCCAGGGAATCTGACTCCCCCTTCTGGCCTTTGCAGGTGGCTGTACAGTTAGTCACATACACATACATATAAATAAAAAATAAAGCCATAAAAAAGCAGGAGTAACACAGATGGACAGAAGTTAGCAGCAATGCCCTGCACATCTTGCCCCTTTGCCGACTCTATGGGTTTGATTAAGACAGCTGTGTTGTGAGCCAGGAAAATCTCCCATGTATGCTGGTTTCATTCTCATCCTCCTATTGACACAAAAGCAGAATCTTGTCTAGGGTTCACTATGAAAGAGAAGATATTTCACCAAGTCTTATCTTTTGTTTGCTTGATTTTATTTTATCAAAAGTGTCCAGGCAGATATGGAGTCCTCCTGAGGGTGCTGACCAATTGTTCTCAACAGAAGGAAGAATTCAGTCCCCTAAGAGACATTTGAGTTTCCAGAAGATGCAAGACAAAACTGGCATAGGGTTCTTCTGCCCTCTACTGGATAAGGACCAGAGATGCTGCTGAACGCCATTCCCTGCACAGGATGGACAGGCTCCGCAAAGCAAGAATTAGCCTACTGGAAATGTCCCTAGTGCCAAAATTGAGAAACCTTCACCTAGAGGCAAAAACTACACGCGAACTCAAAGTTTGGTTCACAGCCCAGTCAGTTTCAAAGATTCCTGGCCCAAGGAAACCTATCTTGCACCTCTGACATCCTCAGACTATGACCTGAGAAGTCATAAAGTTAAAAAGCCAACAAGTCCAGCCTGGTCTACAGAGCAAGTTCCAGGATAGCTGGGGCTTGAAACCAGAGTTCCAGAGAAACCGTGTCTCAAAAAAAACCAAAACCAAAGCCAAAACCAAACCAAACCAAACTAAAACCAACAAACAAAGCTTAACAGGTGAGTGTCGTGTGAAGATCATGGAAGAACTGGAACGCGAGTTATCAGGTCCCTAAGATAATGCCCTCAGTCACCTTAACTGTTCAACATTTCATTCAGAAAATGGGAACTATAAATTCTCACATCCATGCAAGCAATCAGTAGCCCAAGAAAACCAGGCTGGGCCTACTCCTTCAACTGCCCTCTTACGATTATACTGCTAGACTCAGCTGATAGATAACGTTTGCTTTACAAGTTCAGCTTCCATCAGACTTCATCTCATCCCCATTCCCCTCCCCTTTTACTGATCTAGACCACTGAGAGTGGGAAGTCCTGGTCATTGTCCTCTTAGACAGCTTGTTGTCAAGAGCCTGTTTTCAAAAGAGGCACTCATAATTTTTCATCCTCCTCTCTCCCTGTCTTTCTCCTTCGAAACTAAAAGCAGATGGGAATAATTTACTGGTACGTGCTGATTTTTCCCTTGAAATAGGAAGATTATGTTGCATGCTAAGAGGATTTTATCTTCACATATTTCTTATAGAAAATAAAGCAGCAATGATTGTGTCAAACGCAGTTCAACTTAGTAGAGTCAGATTGCTCATAGGATCTGTAATTACTCTGGTGTTAGCTCAGTGGTAGAATGTTCGTCTCCCAGGCATGATACTGTAGGTTCAATGCCCAGAACTCTCTGTGTGTGTGTGTGTGTGTGTGTGTGTGTGTGTGTGTGTGTTCTGCAGCTGATAAACATCAACACTTAATTTTTTTAAGATCTTCTCTTAGTTAGGGTTTCTATTGCTGTGAAGAGACACCATGACCACAGTAACCCTTATAAAAGAAAGCATTTAATTGAGGCTGGCCGAGTCAGGGGTTTAGTCCATTATCATCATGGCAGGAAACCTGGCAGTGTGCAGGCAGATTTGGTGTTGGAGAAGGAGCTGAGAGTTCTACATCTTGATCTGCAGGCAGCAGGAGACTGACACACTAGGCATAGCTTGAGCATATGAGACCTAAAAGCCCACCTTCACAGTGACACACTTCCTCCACCAAGGCCACACCTCCTAATAGTGCCACTCCCTATGGGCCAAGCACTCAAACACCTAAGTCTATGGGGGCCATTCCTATTCAAGTCACCGCAGATTTATTTTTCTTATTTTTATACATACGATTGTTTTGCCTTCATGGCTGTGTACTACATGCATCTCTTCAGGCCCTCAAACTTTTAGATTCCATGTGGACCATACATTTGGCCTCAACTCTTATTCCTGTAGCTTTGGTGTAGTGTAGGCTCTGGCACTGTTTTAGTCTCTTTGGGCTCCTCTAACAGAATATCATAGGATGGGTGGCTTATAAACAAAGGAAATAAACGTTTTCTCACAGTTCGAGAGTTTGGAAAGCCCAACAGAAGGCAGCAGCAGATGTGCTGTCTGCTGAAGGCTACTTTCTGGTTTGTAGACAGCTCTGCCTTGCTGGTGTCATCTCACTCTGGTCTTCATAAAAGGGCACATCCCATTCATAAGGGCAGACTACTCTTCATCTCTTTGCCTCCCAAAGGCCTCATCTCCTACATCATCATCACCGGGATGTCAAGAATTCAACATACAAGTTTAAGGGAGATGCACTCAGTTCGCTGCAATCAGCTCTTTCTCCGACCTTAAGAGTATTGCTGTTTCAGCCTTTGAAACATGAGAAGCACACTCATGCCTTAGCCCCTTTGTTCCTTCTACAAAAACTAATCCCCCCCCCATTCAGCTCAAGGAATGACTTCCATTATCTTTAGGTCTTGGGCTTAATTGTTCCCTCCTTAGCAAAGTTTCCTCTAGTTCTCTTATAATAGGATCACCCCATATCTTTTTTTTTTTATAAAAACAGGGTTTCACTATGTAGCCCTGGCTATCATGGAACTCACTATGTATCACAGACCAGGCTGGCCTCAAACTCACAGCAACCCACCTGCCTCTGCCTCCCCAGTGCTGGGATTAAAGGTGTGAGCCACAATACCCAGTCATTTTTAATCACAACACTGACTTACCCTTCCAATCTTTATTCACAGGTATAGTTAGCATTGTATGCTTAACTATCTGCCTCTTCCACTATTGTGCAAGCCAACCTGGTTTTCAATCAGTAGCTGTGGCTCAAATGAATAAGAGAAAGAGCACTATACAGGTCATGAAGGTGGCACTCCCATGGATGGAATTAAGTATTCACGGCTTGAATAAGGATGGCAACAGACGTGCTATGATGGACACAGGAAAGCCCACAAGGTCTCAACCCTAGATAAAAAAGATGCAGGCAACTAAGGAACCCTGAGAGTGGGAGAGATTGTTTTCCTCAGGAAAGAGCACACCAAGTGATTATCCAATACCAGATGCTCATACAAGTAACAGAATACAGACTGAGTCGGTTGTACTTACATATTTGGGAATATACATATGAACATGAATTTGAAAAATAGCGAGGAATATATGGGAGAGTTCAGAGGGAAGGGGCAAGGAGGAAATGATGTAATTATACTATAATCTCAAATACAGGTATGAGTTTTTAGAAATTTTTATAGTTTCATAAAGAATATCATTAGTACCTTGATGGACAGTCATTAACTGTAATTTGCTTTAGATAATATGGATGTTTTTGCAATAATAATTCTCGCAATCCATGAAATTCAAAGGACTTTTCATTTAAAAAAAAATGAAAGGTTGCGGGGGTTACAGCTGTTGCCCAGAAAGCAGTCCTGGCGCAAGTTGCTGGAACCTCCTGAAGCAAGGCCTGATAGCAGCTGGGAAACTGTCTGCAAGAAACCCAGAATAGTTTAAAAAAATGAAAACATGAGGAAGGAAATTATAAATTATTGACATCAAACCTGCATGGAAGCACAGACAACTTCGGGGCAGGAAGACAGCCTGGAAAGAGATCCAGTTCTCGTCCCTTCTCCCGCTCTCCCACCTTCCATCCTTAGGCTCTTTATGGTCAAATTTAGAATAGCTCCAATTATTGCTCTGGTCCCTCTTCGTAACTGAATTTTTGGTATAATACCCACTTAGCTCATGCAGCTGGTATAAACTGAGACGTGCTAGGAACGAATGACCGTAGGGTCTTTGAAAGCTAAGCACAAAATCATGCAAAAATTCATTTATAGTTCTAATTGTGATTTCATATTAGAAATACAATATTTTTGATATATTAGGTTGACTAAAACACATTAGAATTAACTGATTTATTTATTTGTACTTTTAAATTATTATTTATTGAATGTATATGGATGCTTTGACTACATATGTGTCTGTTTTGCCTACACATATGTCTGTGCACCATGTGCATGCCTGGTACCTGCAGAGACCTGAAGAAAATGTTAGATGCCCCGAGACTACAGTTATAGATGGTTGTGTGCCACCATGTTGGTGCTGGGAATTGAACCTAGACCCTCTAGAAGAGCAAGCAGCCAATGCTCTTAACCACTGAATCATCTTTCTAGCTTTTATTTGAATGAAGTCATTTGAAAACAGAATTACCTATATGGCTCATATTTGTGGCTCATGTTGAACATCTATTGAACAGCACTATCTATGAATAACCCTTGGAGTAATTGCATGTTAAAGACATCAACATCCAGACCATACTGGATTAAATAAAACATATCACAAAAATTAATCCATTTCCTTTCCCTTTCCTAACCCATTAGAAAAGGGAGAATGATCCTTGTGGCTTCTCCCCCACCTGCCAGGCAGCACTGCTCTCTACCCTCACTGGCTTTCTAGCCTGTCTTTGTCCTGAGGGCTGTGCTTTTCCTACAGAACCAAAGACCATCTTCACACACTTTGGCCTTATGCAGGGATACATAGGCTCTCCTTAAGGCCTTATGCAGGGATACAAGGCTCTCTTTAAGGTGCTACTGCAGGGATACATAGGCTCTCCTTAAGGCACCACTAACAGTCATAGAAGCACGGGTTGACTTGCTGGACTATCGGGGTTGTGGAGAAAACTGATGCTGAACTGACTAGCCAGTAGAATCACAAGCCATTATTAGTACAGGGAAGAAAGCCCGCATTTCCTGTGCTTAGCTCCAGGACCTCTTGTTAGTCCTGGGGAGCTGAAGATAAACCCAAGATCACCAAGAGATTCCAAGGAGCTCTCAATCTCAAATCCAGTTTGAAGGATCCGGGGCCTATATCACCCAGGAGTTATCAGTGAATTTTTGTTTGGTTTGTTTTTGAGCCAGGATCTCACTATGTAACTCAGGCTGGCCTGGATTCATAATCCTTTAGATTTTTGAATGCTTTTGTTAAAATTACAAGTGTGAGCCATTATGCCAAACTTTTAAAAAACTTTAAATGGGCTGGAGAGAAGACTCCATACTTAAGCACACTTGCTATTATTTTTTTTTACTTAAACTATTTTAATTTTAATCACTTCTTTTTTAATATATTAAAATATTTAATGACTTTAACAGAGAACTGATGTGTATATTGAAATATAGACATTTCCCTCAACAACTCAAGGTAAGTGATTTATTTAAACTATTTTAATTTTAATCACTTATTTTTTACTTCATTATTTATTCAGTTACAAGATACAGTCAGGAATATGCATCATCCCATCTACATAACACACATTTGATCCTACATAGGTCTGCCAGGTCCTCTAGCACAAGGTAATGTAAAAATTAATCAATTATTGATTGGAAGGCCTTAGAATTTCATAAAAACCATCATGTCAATATGCTATTCTTGCAGAAGACTCAAGCATGGTTCTAAGCACCAACATCTGGCAACTCACAACCACCTGTAACTCCAGCTTCAGCAGATCTGATTCTGTCTTTTGGCCTTAGAGGGCACCCACACATTTAAATGTGTTTATTAATTTATTTTTGTCTATTTGATTGGTTTGTTTGTTGATTCTGGGGTTAGTATAACCAGCTTTGCCTACCGTCTACATTGCCCAGCAAAACAAAAATTTTTAACAGAACTGAATTTTATCAAAAGACATTTTTAACATAGATGATTATATTTTTCTTGGGTCAGGGTCTTGCTATGTAGCTCTGGCTGTTCTGGAACTCTCACCATGTACACGAGGCTGGTCTTGAACTCCTACAAATTCAATGCCTCTGCCTCCTGAGTGCTAGAATTAAAGGCATGTACCACTACTCCCAGTTTAACATAGATTTTTAAGTACAGAAAAAACAAAGAAATAAAAAGACATACTCAAGTGTAGGTATGAATTTCTTACAGGAGAGTCACCTAAATAACCCCCTCAGATTAATTTACTTATTTAATTATTCTTATTCATGTCTCTGTGTCTCTGTCTGACATGTGTGGTACGTGTGTGCCTGAGGAGGCCAGAAGAGGGTGTCAGGTCCTCTGGAGATGGAGTTACAGGTAGATGTGAGCCCCCCAACATAGGTGCTAGTCCTCTGCAAGAGCAATAAGAGCCCTTAAGTGCTGTGCAAACTCTCCAGCCCCCTTAGCAAGCTTCATAAATGTTATTGTTGTCCAGGCTTTGTGTTCTTCAAAATTAAATAGAGAAGTAATAGAGCAATGTTGTGAAAACTCCATCCAGGAACGTTCAGCAGAATTTCTTCTGAAGATGAAAATGTCCAGTGCGGTACCTATTAAGCACACATCGTTATAAAATCTTAATGAATTTTAATTGACTTGTAAATACATGAGACTAGTGACTGCATTTCTTCCTTTCCCTGTTTGTCTTTTATTTCTTTTTTGTTTTATCTTTGTAGTTTCATATTTTAGTGGCTGTATTTCATACAATGCAGTTCAATAATTCCAATGTTTCTCTTCCTTATGTAAAAATCACGAAGCTAAATGTGTTGATGAACAGATGTAATCCCAGCACTCAAGAAATGAAGACCAAAGAATCAAAGGTTTAAGGGCAGCCTCAGCTACAAAGCAATTTTGAGCCAGCCTGCGCTGCATAAAAACCCTGTCTCAAAGAACCAGCAAACAAATAAATGTGGGAAAATCAAGGACATTAAACATCATTGATGTAATAACAAATTTGTACCATTTTTATTCTCCATCATCTTCATAATTTTCATTAAATTAAAAATTACTAAATCATCAAATTCATTTTCCTATGTTTTAAGATATTATGCCTAATTTTTTTAATGAAACAATTAGGCTAAATGGTACTCTGAGTGAAAGTGATTTTATTTTCATCTTGGGTAATGGGCATATAGCTTATTAAGTCCTCAAGAGTTACTGACTGCATCTGGGGAAAACAGCAAACAGTAATTTGATTACTGAACAGAGATGATTACAGAACAGAGAAAAAGGTGGAAGGAATTAGCACAATGCTTCTCAATTTGCCACAATATCCTACTTCCCTTTTATTCCCTGTTGTGCTTTACATTACCTTAAAATGGTCAGATTTGAAAGCTGGGTGTAGCGGTGCATGACTGAATTTTTGCATTCCCGGTGACTAAGACAGGAAGAAGCTCAAGATTTCAAGGCCATCCTGGGCTACATAGGGAGCCGGAAGTCAGCCTGTGTTACACAAGACCAAGCAAACAAACAACACATAAAATGGTCAGATGTGAAGGTTTGAGATAGCAGTGAACCTATGACGACAAAGACGACGAAGATAAGGATGGTCACGATGGGGTCTAGAGAAGTGGCTCGGGGATCAAAGAGCACACGTTGCTCTTGCACAGGAACTGGGTTTGCTTCCCAGCACCCACATGGTGGTTCATGACCATCTGTAACTCTGGTTCCAGCAAAGACATTCCCAAACATGCATGTGCTGCACAGACATACATGCGGGCAAGACACACCCAAATAAAATGAACAAATCTTTTAAAAAGGAATGCGTATGATCCTAAAAGGAGCTGCCGGAACTGAATTTCTAGCCATTGGCAACCTCTTTTGTTAGTCTAGCCGGCCTTCTGTGGGGCTGCCTAGCTGTCAGAAACAATGAGTATGGTCTTTACAATTCACAACTAAGCAGGGGAAGGATGGGCCCGCAGAGGAGGAAATCTGCTCACTGGGGCAACAAAGGCCATAATATTCTCCTGCCTGAAAACAATCTGGGGCAGTGTTACATGCCAAGAGCCAAACAAATGGAAAATGTGCCCCATTTTCCCCACCAACTTAGAAAGAAGAACATTAACTTCTCATTTCTTAAGATAAATGAGAGATTAATCAAGGCAAGCTGACCGTCTCTGCCACTGCTGCCTGCTGAAAGCCGGCCTAATCACACGCAGACAGGATTTTAGATGGTTAACTTTCAACCTTCGGTCGGCTAAAACAAAAAAGAGGAAAACTTTAGCAGCTGGATCAATATGACTAATTTTTTCCATCTTAGGCCTTAGACCACAAAGTACCAGAACTCATAGTAAGCCAGTCTGGATAGGATGTGGGCATGCTTGTAGGAAGCCACACCCAGCAACCAGAAATTGCTTATGACTCAGGCCAATTTCTTTTAATAAGAAGACACCCAGTGCTGAAGGCAAGTAAGGGAACTTACAGTTAAAATAGATTTGTGAAGCCATTTCAGAGTCCTGGGCTTAAGCTAGACTAACACCATCTTTGGCAAGCAGTTTCTTTTTTGCCCAATCTTTTAATTCTGGGTTCAGGGAGAAACCTAGATCTCAGTGCAGGCCAACATTCAAAAAGTCTGTGTGAGGCTTTTTTTTTTTGATAATGGAAATTTCTCTTTAGTGCCATACTTAGCTACTTCATCTGCCCATAAACATAAATGTACACACCATCTTTCCTCATTATCTCAGTGGTTCTTATCCAGGGGGCAGTTTTGTTCCCTAGCACTCACTGGGAAATGTCTACAGACACTTTTGGTTTTTATAACTGGGGGGGGGGCGGGGTTGCGACTAGGATCAAGGGAGTAAACACACTCCCCCACAGCTCTGCACCCATGCCAGCGGGGGAGAATCCCTGCAACTCCATGACGCGGACAATAACTTGTGCCTTCAAGGGAGTCACAGGGCATTGAAAGACCATCTGCTACCTCATTTAAGCTCACGTGTTTACAGCAGAGCGCACACTTGCAAGCTGGTCCGCTAGAATTAACTCTGGGATTTCTAACTCCAGACAGAATATTTCGTTCAGAGCACGAAGACAATGACCCACTTGCAAAACTTAATATGCAAATTCTATAAATGTTAGACCCACTGCAACAGTGTGCAGTCTGTGTGTCAACCTTAGTATTTAGAAAAAAAAAACAGTAAGATATCTGCCTTCAAGACATCTCAAATTTTCATAGCCCTGTCTACTTTTAACATGACATCATTTAGCATAAAGATCTAAAAGAACTTTCCATGTCTGCTGTCATTACAGTCATGTTCACAGGGTTGGTTTTGTTTGGTTTTGTTTTTCAAGACAGGGTTTCTCTGTGTAGCCTTGGCTGTCCTGGAACTCACTCTGTAGACCAGGTTGGCCTCAAACTCAGAGATCCGCCTGCCTCTGCCAACCGAATGCTGGGATTAAAGGTGTGCGCCAACATCGCCGGGCATGTTCATAATTCTTAAAGTGGATAAATTTCGTTTTTTTTTTTTCTGCTGACCTTTTCACTCTTAAAGGACTGAAGTACTCACAGGCTCGGTTCCGGGTTCTGTAAGTGCAGGTGTAGAGACTGCAGGACCTCCGTGGCGTAGACCTCGGAACCTGGAACCTTCTCCGCAGCAATGTACACGGAGATGCGTGCAGAATCACTCTCAGGTGATTCATCAGCGACATCGTCAGCTTGGAATCTCCAGCAGTGGCTGCACGCCTCGAGAGAGCCTAGAAACCTGCGGGGACGGAGGAAGGAAAGCTATACACAACAGGGAGAGGAAAGCCTGAGGGCAGCTCAGAGAGGGCCGCTGGAAAGCTGGCTCACACCCCCATGTGGGGGTGGGGCAAAGGGGAGTCAAGAGTTTATTCACTCCTGTTTTTCAAACTGAGTGCCTTGGTGGTATGCAGGGTTCTGAGGACTGACTCAGAGTTTGGCCATTCCCTCAGAGTTGGCAAACATTCGAGGCCCAGAGGAAAGATTCTCCTTCACACACATAAATAAAGACTGTGGTACCTACTGTTTCTCAAAATTAAACCAAAATTTATTCCCTCAAATCCTAATTAGTTACCCAGTATGGTATTTATATGCAGGAAGAAGTCAACAATTAATACTCCTTTCAGGAAGTCTGAATGTTTTTTAATTGTTTCTGACTTGCTTTAAAAAAAAAAAAAAAAAAAAACCAGCAGATACATCTGCCAAAACAGCTCTGGTTAGTTTTGAAATCTAAGTTTAAGTATATCTGTGACTCTTGCCAGTTTTTAGTGTAACACTGGCTCGGGAACACAGACAAAACGAACAATGGTAAGTCTTCAACCTTGTCTCTACCACACACAGTCACAGTGACTATCACCAGAGTCCTCAGCTTAAGGCACCATCAACTCTGAACATTTCCCTTCCAGCGGTCCCTCACCCCTGCTCCACTATTGCTTCACCAACTTCTCCTGAAGCCTCCTATCCCTGTAGCAGCGAACAGACAAGTTCTGAAATTAAAACAAGCAAACAACTTGTTTAAAGCCCACACATATTCCGAGAACCATTCTCCCGCCTTCTGTGCCTGGTTAATCCCGGCTTATCACTTATGTGACTGACCACAGAACCACTTCCTGAAAGGCTCCCTGGCAAACACTCACCAGGTTAGCCTAACGCCCTCTTGGTGCCTATCACAGTTGAAGTGAGTAGTTGATCAGAAACGCAGTTTACAGCTCCATTCGACCTGGAACCTAGGCTCCCTGGTGGGAGCACTTGTGTCTATCTCAGCCATAACTGCATTTCTTAGGGGCAAGGCCTTAAGAAAACATGGCTTTGGGGACAGGAGAGATGGTTTAGCAGTTGAGAGATGGTTTAGCAGTTGAGAGATGGTTTAACAGTTAACAGCACTGGTTGCTCTTCTGGAGGACCAGGGTTTGATTTCCAGAACCCATATGGTGGCTCACAATCATCTGTAACTCCAGTTCCAGGGAATCCAAAGCCCTCTTGCTGGACTCCATAGACAACTACATGCACATAATGCACAGACATACATGCAGACAAAATACATGTACACACAAAGTTTAACAAAGATAAAGCATGGTTTCTTTATGGTGGGGAATTGTAGATCCTAATTTTTGTTTTTCATTTTTTGTTTTTTTGTGGGACTTTTTTTTTGTTTTTTGGTTTTTTGAGACAGAGTTTCTCTGTGTGGTTTTGGTGCCTATCCTGGAACTTGCTCTGTAGATCTGGCTGGCCTCGAACTCACAGACATCCACCTGCCTCTGCCTCCCAAGTGCTGGGATTAAAGGTATGCGCCACCACCGCCCGGCTGTAGATCTTAATTTTAAGAACTGGAGAATTGTGACATGACACTCAGCATGTATTGGAACAGTAGTAAGGGTCTTTCCTAGTGTTCTTTTCTTTTCTTTTCTTTTCTTTTCTTTTCTTTTCTTTTCTTTTATTTGTTACAGCATTACATATCCCAAGGTCTCAAGTATGCCAGGCAAGCAAGTACTTTGGCACAGAGTTATACCCTCAGACCATGTGGCTTGTCTATATTTTTGATATACCTTTTCAGAGAAGCATCTCCTGTCACTTCTAATAGAACCTAAAAGATCCTGATTGAAGTAAAGAAGCTACCAGAGTATCGTTCTAGTCCGGGCACTCGAGGGTGGGAATTCTCCCAACATTTTGTTGCTGTTTCAACATTTATTATAATTTCCTTTGTTCCGGATACTATTGTTGGCTACTGTGATTTTAAGGAGGGACAAAAGTCACTAAAAACAATCTTGGTACATGCTATTATGTTATGCTGCTAGAGGGAAAGAAACCTGTTTCATCCCTGTTGCTGTATATTTCAGCTTACACTTCGAGAGTATAGTCCATCATTGAGGGGAATCAGGGCAGGAACTCAAGCATGAGCTTGAAGCACATAGCATGAAGAATGCTGCCTGATGGCTTGCTCCGGCTCCAGCTCGGCTAGCTTCCTTATATAGCCCAGGACTACCTGCCCAGGGAATGGTTCTGCCCACAGTCGGCTGGATCCTCTGGAATCAATTAATAGCCAAGACACAGGGACAGACACAACTTGGTAAAGATAAGTGAGCCTCACTTTTCAGGTGATCCTAGTCTGTGCCACACTGACAGTAAATGCTAAGTAGAGCAAACTTACATATAAAGTTCCGTATTATGTAATCATTTAATCACCACTGCTGATTAAACAAGGACAAGAAAATATGCCATTAGTATATGTTTGTGTCAAGTAAGGAAACTGGGGTGAACAAATACATTTTTAAAGGAAATGGCCTTGTCAGGTCTACTTCAAATGCATTCTGTGCCAGATTTGTTAACGGTATGACATGCTAAACATCTGGTGGGTCCTGAGTATTTTGAAGATTGACAAATGTTGATCAAAGCCAGGGTAATGCTTCATGCCTCTGATTCCCAACACTTTGGAAATGAAGGTCGGAGGATCAGAAATTCAAAACCTGGACTACAAGAGAGCCTATCTCTCAAAAAGGAGTGTGGGGGAGCTCTAGATAGCTCAGTGGATGAAGGTGCTTGCCATACAAGCCTGGGGACCTGAGTTAGATCCCTGGAACCCACAGTGGAAAGACCAAACTGCATTCCAGAAAGTTGTAGAACTTGTCCTCTCACGCTGACACATGTGTGCATGCACACCCAGGCATCACAGTTATAATAAATAAGGATGTAAAATAATCTTGCTCAGAATGACTACCAAAACCCAACCTAACATCATCTACATGTCACAGCTGAAACAGAGTGGGGGAGTTTCTCAGCTACTGTAAAGTAAAATGCACTGTCTTATATAAAGACACAAAGCACATGTGATACTGGACAATAGGAAACGACAGAAACAGAAGGCAGACTGCTGGTTGCTAGGGTGTAAGTGAAAGGGACAACAGCAACTGGCCACTTACTAGGTAGGAGTTTGTTTTTGAGGTGATGGAAGATTTTGGAACTAAATAGAGGGGGCAGTTATACAAAACTGTGAACATTCTAAATGCTACTGCAATTTTCATTTAAAGAAGTTAGTTTTATTTCATGTGACTTTTTACCTTAACAATTGTATTTTATAAAGCACAGAAACAGGGAAAGATGCAGCAAACCCTACAGTTTCTGTCTCGGATGAAAGAAATAGCTCCCGACAGTTTGGTCTTGACTAGGGAGCAAAGGCACAAAACAAGAAGAAAAGCTGGGCGATTTTCCAGATGTATTTCACTAGAGACTTGAACGCTTCTTCCCAAGAAGAGTATTAGATGAAAAAAAAGTAAAAATACACGCACAGAAAACTGGTATCAGGACCCACCCACTCAGTGCCAAAGCAAGGAGGCAAAGAATGTGATCTCAGCCTCCTCTCCCTCTTCAAGCACATCCCTGCCATCCAGAGACTAGGAGCTGCCTGCTTTCCTCTGTACTGCTGTCCTTGATCTTGCGCCTTTTGAACTAGAGGGAAGAAGGAAGACTACACGCAAGTAAAAGTAGAGAGGCATCACACCAGCAGTGACAGAGTGTCCAATGAGAACAGGAGAGAGGAGTCACACCAGCAGTGACAGTGTGCCCAGTGAGAACAGGAACAGTTACTTTCTATAGTTACTCTTCGAGGGACAGTCAAGGGTTCCAGGCAGAACAGTAACTGTCATCAAGCCATTTTTTTAACCCAGACGGTTAAATGATCTCTCACCCAATCCCCAGCACGCAGTACGCATTACTTTGTCAAATGCACACCCTGGAACAGCAAAGCGCATCCATCACACAAGAAGAGAGAATGATAAGATGTTTCTGAAGGCAAATGAGAGTCCTCCCTTCTAAGCCTGACTCTACCTAGGCCATGTAGGCAAGTGATTTCTAAACTGTGTGTAAATTTGCTTAAAAGGTATTTGAAATTCTCAAACCAAAGTTAAAATCAATTTTGTTTATAATTTTATATGTTTTTGAGTATATAGCTCTTTAGATAAAGCACGTATGCAAAGCCCTACTCAATATTTAAACACAATCTTGTAAGAAACATGTAAGAAGATTATGTTCCTAGGGGGTGAGGGGATAGCTCAACCAGTAAAGTGTTTGGTATGTAAGCATGAGGATCTGAGCTTGAATCTCCAGTACCCATGGAAAAAGCCACGCGTCACAGAACATGCCTGTAATCTCAGCACTGGGGAAGCAGAAACAGGAGGATCCCTACAGCTTGCTGGACAGTCTAGCCAACTGGTGAGTTCCAGATTCAATGAGTGACCCTATCTTTAAAAAAAATGCAGTAACTGAGGAAGATACACACATTATCTCGATAGTGTCTTCAAACAAATAATAGCTTGTTTCCAAATATCTTCTTTAACTGAATTAACAGAACAGCCTTACAGAATAAGAGCTCACTGACCACCTCAACTCATTATTTGATTCTGCTTTCTTTTCTTACATTTTTATTATGGAAAACTTCAAATTTATCTCATGGGCCCACTGTACAAGTACATGCATAGATTCAGTCAAACATGAATCAAAAGTATATGTAAAAAAAATTGTACCTGTTTTGGACATATACCACTTACTTTCAGTTTGAATTGTCTTTTTGTAATTTAAAATTGTTTTTCACTGGGTGTAGTGGTACAGACATATAATGCCAGCACTTGAGAGGCTGAGATAAGAAAATTTCTAATTTGAGGCTAGCCTCGGCTACCTAGTGAGACTCTTTCCAAAAAGGGGCATCAAATATAATAAATGAAAATATTTAACATACATAAAGACACAAAACTGTGTATATTTACAGAGTACTTTGTGATATTTCAATACATGTGCACTTTATGTCGCTTGTATAAAAGACAAGCATCTTCAGATTTGGTTTCTGAGTAGATCATAGAATCATTCTCCATGGATATTGAGGGATGACTGTATAGTGAAAAATACTATCTTAAAACCAGCTGTGTGCTGTACAGTTGTAGAACACTCCCAGCACTTGAAAGACGGATGTAAGTGGATCTCTGTGAGTTTGAGGCCAGCCTGGCTTACAAAGCTAGTGTTGGGACAGCCAGGGCTACACAGAGAAACCCCAGTCTTGAAAAACCAAACCAACCAAACAAACAAACAAAAAGCCGGGCAGTGGTGGCACACGCCTTTAATCCCAGCACTTGGGAGAGGGAAGGATCTCTGTGAGTTCGAGACCAGCTTGGTCTACAGAGAGAGTTCCAGGACAGGCTCCAAAGCTACAGAGAAATCCTGTCTCAAACTGCCCCCCCCAAAAAAGGAAAAAAAACAAATTGAAAAAACCCAACAGCAACAGAAAAAAGCTATGTATTCAGCATTCCATTTCAACAATTATCTATCCATTAATAATCATGTTTCCCCTCCTTGAGTAATTTTGAAGATTTTTTTGCTTGTTTCTTTCTTTATTTATTTATTTTGGTTTTTTGAGACAGGGTTTCTCTGTAGCTTTGGAGCCTGTCCTGGAACTAGCTCTTGTAGACCAGGCTGGTCTCGAAGTCACAGAGATCCACCTACCTCTGTCTCCCAAGTGCTGGGATTAAAGGCGTGCGCCACCACCGGCCCGCTTGCTTGTTTATTTTGTGTGTGTGTGTGTGTGTGTGTGTGTGTGTGTGTGTGTGTTGGGCTTTTTTGCTCTTTTTTTTATTATTTGTTTACTTGAGACAGGTCTCACTTTGTAGCCCTGGCTGGCCTGGAACTGGCTATATACACCAGAATGACCTTGAACTCATAGAGATCTACCTGCCTCTGCCTCCGGAGTGCTGGGATTAAAGTCATGCACAGGCATGCCTGGCTTCCCTTCCATTTGACTTTTTTTTAGACTAACTCTCACTATGTAGCCCAGTCCAACCTGGAACTCACTACTGTAGCCCAGGCAGGCCTTGAACCTGCAGGGAAGGACTCTTCTGCCTCTGTGTCCATAGTATTGGGATTCTAGGCATGCAACACTACACCCACAGTTTGGGATTTTAAATGTCGTTTTTTAAAAGCCAAGTACATCAAACTACCACAGCTACTCTGGATTTTCTCTATAAAATTGAGTTGATACTAAAATGGGATTTAAAAACTATCTGGAGATGTAAGGAAAGCGTGCTTAGCTCTGTGCTTTCTCTCAGCTGAGTTGCATTCCCGCACTGAGGCAATCGTCAACAGTTATCTGATGGACAGCAGTGTACTGGGGTATCGAGGAGAGAATATGCCCTCTCCTCACCCTGCAAAGCTTGCAATCTATAAGGAAAAACCAACCCTTTAGGTTTTTCCTATCTTTAGAAATTTGTGATAAAACATGCATCATTGCCATTTTAGCCAATTTTAATTCTACAAATTCAATACATTCATAAAGTTCTGTCGCCATCACCCTTACCTGTGCTCAAACCTTTCTCGCCATCCATTCTCAGTGTAAACTCTGTACTTAATACCTCCTCCCCACTCCTTGCTAGTCTCTAGTTTACCGAAAGTCCCTGTGTATCTGCCTATTCCAGATCACCCCGTACAAATGGAATTACAGTATTTCTTCTGTTGTGGCTGCCTTACTTCATTTAGCGTAATAGAATGGGAATCTCTTAATTAAAGCTGGGTGCAAGGCCAGCCACAGGGGAGTGCAATGAGAACACAAGAGGCAGGGGCTCTAAGCTTTAGGGTAGAGACATCAGGATGATTCAAGAGGAGAGGTGAAGGTGCAGAGAAGGAAAGGGAAACCGGGTCAAGTGATGGCATGAGGAGAGTGGGCAGGTACGAAAGCCAGAGCAGCCAACTGAGGTTGAAGTAGGCAGACTGAGCTTTATCCTGTGAACAATGCCAGTGTCAGGGGGGATATGGACAAAAGTTCCACAGACAAAGGACTCCTTTCTTGCTTACAGGGTGAGTGGGATGAGAGACTTAGTAACTTTCAGGAAGATAATACCAGGTTCAGTGTGTACTCAACAGAAGGAGAAAGGCAGCTCAGCCTTCAAATGGACGGTTGTGATAAGGCAGGGCCAAGGGTATGTCTACTGGGCACAAACTGTACAAACAGGTGGATGGCCACACACACGCCCAGAGTTCACAGGCACTCTCCAGGGGTCTTATACGTGTTAGCATGCTTCCCAGAGAAGTCTGGCCTATGGCTTCGTTCCCCACAGTCTTCGGGAATCCCTGAGGGGAGGCTGCACTGTTTGGCAAGCTGAGAATAAACACAGGTGAATGTCTCACGCTCCACAATCACCCTGTCATATAACAACGTCTGGGCTGATGATCCATAACATCTGGCCCAGAAGATGCACTTCCTATGCGTCTCCAGACTAGCTTTTTAGGGCTAGGGGTCAGGAAGGCTCCAGAGGACCTGATGTCATCCTTATGTTCTGGAAATATGACCCCTGTGGCTTATCTCACTGTAGGGGACCCTGACTCTTCAGACTTTCTTTTATGTTACATGAACAAAACGAAAGAATGACGGGGACTAAGGATGTGGCTCAGTTGGCACTGTGCTTGCCTAAAATCTATGAAGCTCTCTGCTTGACCTCCAGCACCCCATAAAACAGGCTTGGTGGCCCAGGTCTGTAGTACTCAAAACTCACAAGGTAGAGGTAGGAAGATTGATCAGAACTTTAAGGTTAGCCACACAGGAAGTTCAAGTCAAGCCTGACTTTCAAAAGAACATATTTTTTTTTTTAAAAAAAAAAATCCAAATACCTGTTTTCAAACCAGGTGAAAAGATATCTCCTTCCCGCCATCCCAAGCCTTCTATGAATACCTGTAATCGCACTGGCCTAGCAGACACCCGGGCATGCAGTGGAAGGCAGGGCTGGATGAGGTTCTGAGATTCATGCGGGAGAATACAAGCTTTCAAGAGCCAAGGAGCATTTTGAATGTCATTCCATGTAACGGATGTTTCCTGATAGCTCTAGCAGAAGAGCACAGGAGGGGGAGCAGCAGCCGAGTAGAGCCAAACAAGTCAGGGAGGTGATTATGTCAATCACCCTTCATTCATTTTTAGTTTCTTCAAGACAACAGTTGAACACCTATTAGAGGCCAGGCACTCTAGGCACAGGAACAAAGTAAAGTTTGTTTTACTTACGTTTTACTAGGGAAAAACAGATAGCAAACAAGCAGTATGATAAGTTAACTGTAAAGGTGAGCAAAGTGTGCTCAGTGAAAGACAGATCAGGGTATAGTGAATCTGGAGTGCCACTGGGGTTGGGGGAGTCTATATTTGGCCTCATTAACAAGGTGATAGTTGAGCTAAGGCCTGAAAAGGGGCGAGAATTTGTCAAATAGCATCTAAAGAAAGGGCATTCTAGGGAAGGCAAAATGTTTGTGCACGGATCCCAAAGTAGAATATAACTGGCATATTAAAGGGATAGAGAGGAGGCTAACGTGGCCAAAGCAGAGCAATCAGGATAAAAACAAGGAGCAGATGAGATCCAGGGGCAATGGATGCCATATACTGTAGACTTCTAGACTATAATAATGATTCTTTCTCTAAGTCAAAGCTTCTCAGCTTTGGCATTGTGAACTAGAAAAGTCTTGGTTTTGAGGGGCTGTCTTGTGCATTGTGGGGTATTTACCAGCATTCCTACCATCTAGGCCCCAGTAGAAGCTAATAGCACCTACACCAGAGCTGGAAAAACAGAAGGTTTATATACAGTGCCAGATGTTGCCTGGTAGAAAAGGTTGTCCCAGGGTGAGAACAATGTTATCAGTGAAATGAGGGCAAAAATAGGGATTTTTGACTAAAGGAGTAGCAATCTGATTTATATTTATATAAGATCACTCAATGTTGCCTATTAAAAATTCCCTTGGAGCTGGATGTGGTGGTACACATCTATAATTCCAAAACGTGGAAAGCTGAGGCAGGAGGATCACGGTGAGTTTGTGATTAGCCTGGGTTACATAGCAAATGCCAGACCAGTCAGAGCCAAAATAAACCAAAAAAGCAAATAAACAACAGCAACAAAATGGCCCTGAGAGGGCTGAGAACACGGCTCAGTGGTAGAAGGCCATTTTGTTATTAAAAGAAAGGCAGCAGTGTTTCCACTGAATGAACAAACAGAAGACGGCGTCGTGACTGCACGGCAGGTAGAATAAGAATGAATCCCTCAACAGAGAAACAGACCCTGGCATGAGAAACAAGGAAACATGGTGGTCTCGCCATTTACTGTACTCAACTGGAGACACCAATGGGAGAGCCAAGAGGAAAGGGTCGGGATAGCAGCAATGCCGTTGTGGTGTGCGGGAACAAAGCTAGACAAAAAGGAAAATCAGCCCCATCCAGGAGAGGATGGTAGAAAGGGACAATTAAGGGACAAAGGAACAATGAATCCAGAAAGAAACTGAACATGGAGGGTCAGGGGTGAAGAGAGTTCCAAGAAAATCTGAATAATTAGAAACCCACTTTAACTAATGCTATCTATAACAATACTTGAGCTTTTAAATGTTAAGGTCTAGGGTCAATCTTTTCTTTAAACTGGAATAATTTCTTGAGAAACGCATTTACCGAACTCCTATTGTCCAATCTTGTTAAGCAGTAAATAACGTTTAACTGTCAAACATGCCACATCTCAATGACCTACCACTACATATTACTGCATTTCATGAACAATCCACCTGTATTTCCACTCGCTCATGGAGAGGAGATGCAGCAATGTGCCACAGGGAAGCTAAATGTGTGAGAGGAGAAAATGTGAAAGACTGTTAAAGAACCATTCATCAATTGTGTAGTTGCTGTGATAAGCAGTTTGAACTCTGCCTGATTAAACTTTCTCTGTGCAAAACAGACAGCAGAAAGAAAATGTACTCTGAATAAAGGTTATGATCACACTGAAAGAAATCGTTTGTTTCTCATCAGATTGACTCTTGATTTCAAAAGGAAGCAGGCCTTTTGCAACTGCTCAAATCTGAATTAGAGATTATCTTGCCAAATCTCGATGGAGAAAGTTTAGCTTCTTCCTCTCACCCACATCTTCCCTGAGAGTATGACTCCCAGCTGAAAATGGTACCCTTGCTGTTTTGGGCCTTCAAGGAATTCCAGCCCAATTTGAAAGGTTGTGAATGAAGGAGGAAACTCCTAAGAAGTGGAAAGGTTTGCCACTTCCAGCATACCTGTGAACAATGGCAACTCTGAGCAACGGGCAGGGACTGCTAAAGGATCCAGGGACGTTTCACTCACAAGAAGAAGGGTGTTACTTCTGTTCATAATCCAACCCAACTTTTAAACAGCGGCACGTACAGAAGACGCTAGAGTATCAACAAAGGGAGACCAGGAAGCAGAAAGCAAAGCGGTTTTCCATGGCCACGAAGGTACAAGTGCTCTCCGAACTAAGGTCTGCCCGTTAGCTCTTAATGTTTCTCAAACCTTCCCTGGGAAAGTACACGAAAAGGGAGGGCACTGACATTAATATTAACAAGCTGTCACAAGTTTTCTCGGGAATAAAATATATAACAAGGAATGCTACAAAGAATGGCAGCCATCAACCATTCTGGATTTTGGAGGTACCTCTCCTCTAGGTCTTGGGCAGGGCACAAAAGTTAAGGCCAGAAGGAGTACTTTCAGAGTAAAAAAGTTTTTGATTTCTGTAAGCACAGCTGTGACAGTACTCCACAGCCTAGGGATGGCTGTGAGCCTGTCCCCAGCTCCTGGCATAGTGGGGGTGGGGATGAAGAAGAAACACCACGCCAATCAGAGTCTTGACTTATTGCACCTCAGTTTCTGAAGAAAGTCTCAGAATTTGTTAGCCTTTACCCTCGTCTCCAGCTGTTTCGTAGCAGGCTGGCCTTTCTTATTTAGATTCAACCAACTCTGACTGACTTGCCCTCACAAGGGACCTGCTCCTCCCGTGCCCCCATAAATTCTCTCAAGTGCAAAAGAACTGTGAAGGGGTCTAGTGACTCCCAATAGTGGAGAAAGGGGGCTGAAGCAGGGAAGACGACGCCCAGAGAGGCCCGCAGGAACTTAGGAAAGACTCGCAAAACCAACAGCTGTCGCTACTCGGAGCCCGGGATCGGTGGGGTGGAGGGTCGTGGGAAGGGTCACGGCCCTCTCTAGGTCTGTCCATCCTCCTTGAGGCTCCCACTCCATTCGGCTGCCCATTCTTACCTGGACGATTCTCAGACAGCACTTTAACAAGTGCCCCTGGCAAGTTAGCTTCCCAGGACCTGCGACTGGGGAGTGTCCATCAAAGCCTCGCCCGCTGGCGCCCGCGCCACGCCCCCTAGAAGCCACGCCCCAGCCCTTCTAGCACCGCTAAAGCCACAGGGACCGCCCTAGTCACGCCCCATTAGATCTGGCGTGCCTCTGCTCTCTGCCCTGACACACCCCTCCTACGTAAGCCACGCCCCTAAGCCCGAGCCACGCCTCTGAGTTCCTCACCCCCTCACACCCCGTCTCCCTCTCTTTGCCCGCTGCAGGCAACGTTTCTGGGCTAAAAGCAACATTTCTTGGATAAAATCAGACTGCTGGCCTAAAAGCCTCTAAATCTAAAAAGTGGCTTTCCTCAAGTTTCGTCCATCTCTGAGCAGCATGATTTTGACATGCTAAGGTCAAAACGTTGGATGTGTTCCTTCCCACTACCTTTCAGCACAATTTACCCAAGTTTCTAAACATCCCCTGAACTTGAACTGTGGGTTCATGTTCCTTTCAACCAGTTTTCATAGCCTTTAAACCGGGACTGTGAAATTGTGCTTCTAGCCCTCTGACCTTATCTGATTTTAAATGCAAGGCAGAGGTACCAAATAAGCACTCTCTATTTCCTGTAGTTTCTTACAGATGATTTTTCTTAGGCAACCAATGCCCTCTTGCTATGTAGGGACTAAGCGTCTTGATGTTAATCTCACTAAATCGTTTGTGAGAGTACATACCCAGTTATCTTTCCTCCTTCCAGTCCAAGAAAAATGTGGTGAAGTTATGACCAGCTTGCTGCCCTTGTTCTTACATCCCTGACTCATTCATTCAAATCATATTTATGGTGTAGATGGTCCTTGGGAAAAGAAGACAAACCTCAAGGTTCATATGGTTTAATGTTGCCCCAGCTCTGGTTGAGATGTGCCCCCCCCCAAAAAAATAAAATTCAAAAGGGAAGATGTAGCAAGGAGTTAATCGGTGAAGAGGACTTAATAGTCACAGGTCCTCCTCCTCCTCTTTACCATGAATATGCATTTCTTTCCTTGAAATATTTTTTTTAAGATTAAGAATTTCTTTTTCATGTGTGGGTGTTTTGCCTGAATGTATAGATGACTACCACATGCATACCTACTTCCCATGAAGGTCAGAAGAAAGCATTGGATTCTCTGGAGCTGGAATTATGGATGGTTGTGAGCTACCACGTGGGTTCTGGGAACCAAACCTTGGTCTTCTGCAAAACCACAAAGTAATCTTAATCTCTGAACCATCTATTCAGCTCCTGAAAATACATTTCTTTTAAAAAGAACTTTCAGGTATAACACACAAGAAGCAAACAAGTTTATCTTTAAAAAATACTAAGTATCATATCTATAGCCCACTCCTAATTATAGCTACTTTTTCTTTTGGTTTTTCGAGACAGGGGTTCTTTATGTAGCCCTGGCTGACCGGGAATTAGCTCTGTAGAAGCAGGCTGGCCTTGAACTCACAGCGATCTGCCTGCCTCTGCCTCCCAAGTGCTAGGATCAAAGGTGTGCACCACCACCACCTGGCATATAATTACTTCTTAATTTTGCTTACAAATAGAGTAGTGGGTGATAAAACCTAAGATCTCCTATTGCTTACTGTTCATAGTACAAGTAGTAGGAAGGGACTTAGAAAGACTCCCAGGCCCTCTTGGATGGAAGAAGGGGAGAGAGGAGGTCACTGGTTACTTCCCCGCTGCTTCTCTGATTAATTGGTTTTTACCCCAGGTTTTATTTAATAAAAGAACAATGCAAATAATTGTTTCAAATATATCTGTGAGGAATTGTCTTGATTGTTAGTTGATATAGAGTCAAGCTTCTATGGACTGCACCACTCCCTATACAGAAAGCCAGCTAAGCAATTGAGCCAGCAGACAATGCTCCTCCATGGTTTGCTCTGTTTTCCCTTGGCTGTGAATTAGTTTCTTGGTTGAAGGTAATGCTGTGTGGAATAGCGAGTAGGCCTGGCTTCAGGTTTGTGCTTGAATTCCTTCAGTGATGGACTGCACCCTGCAAATAGAAATCAAATAGACCCTTTCCTCTTCTAACTTGCTTTTGGTCAGTGTGTTTTTCCACAGCAGCAGAGAGGAAATTGGGACAAGTGGAACTCCTCATCTGTCTGTTTCCTGACTACCATGTCATGAAGTGCTTTGCTCTGCCACACCCTTCCTACCTCGATGGGTTAAACCCTCCGAATCTGGAGGTGAAAAGAACTCTTTCCTCTCTTAAGCCATTTCTGTCAGATACAGTGGTAACAGCGACAGTAAAACTGCCCAATGCTGTTGGTTTAGTTGATTTGGGGAAGCACATACTTCTTCATCTTAAGATTATTTATGTTGTCTTCATGTACATCTGCACAGTGGATTCCATTATCAATGACTGTGTATGTAGATGCCATGTAGATGATGGGAACTGAACTCAGGACCTCTGGAATTGCAGCCAGCACTCTTAACCACTAAGCCATCTCTTCATACTCTTCTTAAGCTTTAGTTCAGAGAAAAATCTCAAACTCTAATGAGGATGATATTGTGAGCTAAGCAGAAAATATGTATCCTAAAGAGTCTCAAGCCTGGCATGATGGCTCAGTGAGGAAAAGGGCTTGCTGTGCAAACCTGAAGACGCAGGGTTGATATCTGGAGTCCAGAGTGGAAGGACAGAGCTGACTCTCCAAAGAGCTGCACACGGGTTTCTTTAAAGTATACCATTGGTACAGTCACAAAGCACACTGCATGAAGTCAATTCTATGTACTGTCCAAATGCTCCTGCCTAATTAAGTAGAGTACACAGTTCATGGTAGCATTTAGATTACTGTCCCTTAGGATGACAAGTAGGTTTCAGTTCACATTTCAACTCTGATCTGCTTGCAGTAGCTGCCTGTGTAAATTGTGCTGTGAAATTCGGTGAGTCTAGTCTCAGAAGGAAAAAGTTCTGTGACTGGTTAACAATGTCTACTGGGGACTGGATGGGTGGGTAGTTGCATGGAACAACCTATCTAGCATCTCTTACTTGTAGCCCAGAAATTTTGTATGACATCTTTTACAGTCCTCAAAAACACTTCTCGGCATTAGGCTGCTGAGAGCTGCGCCACTGCAGAGAGCTCAAAATCAGCATCACTGGCCAACATGTAAGGCTAGAAATGGTGAGCTACTAAATAATTCATACCCTTTATTTGTCAAGTGGGAGTAATTTAAGGTACTGTTATGAAAATGACAGGATCTAACCAAAAAATATTTGGCCTGTCCTAATTACTTTTCTATACCTGTGAAGACACACCACAACCAAGGCAGCTCAAAGAATAGTTTAATTGGAGGTTTGCTTACAATTTCGGAGGTTTGGTCCATGGCCATCAAGTTGGGGAGCATGGCAACAGGCAGAAAGGCATGGCACTGGAGCAGTAGCTGAGAGCACACATATTGAGACACAAGCAGAGACAGGGTGAACGGGCTAACTGAGCTTTTGAAACCTCAAAGCCCACCCCCCAGTGACATGTCTCCTTCAACAAGGACACACATCCTCCAAGGCCACACCACCTAACCGTTTTCAGACAAGTTTTGCAAACTGGGGACCAAGTATCCAAACATATAAGCTTACGAAGGCCATTCTCATGCAAAACCACCACATGGCCTAATCCATCCAACACTTCTTTATATACACAGACAAAGGAAGTTGGAATGCACGTGGCTAAACACTTTGGAGTCATCTCCTACAGTATGCCAAATTAGTTCTTGTAGACAAAAAAACCCTGCCTCATATTTCCATGTGTGACTGTAAGAATTTTAGACAAGCATTCAGAGGTAATATAAATGACCAAACCTCTTAGGAAATAACAAAAGTTCAGTATGGTTATTAATATACATAATTCTCCATGACTTAATGCTCATTCACAGACTGAGACCCACAAACAATTACTTGTAAATGCCTTAAATTCTCACTTTAAAAATATACAGTCAGGCTAGGTGCAGTGGTGCATGCCTTTAATCCCAGCACTAAGGTGATAGAGGCAGGTAGATCTCTATAATTTCTATGATCCTTCCCCTTGTCATTTACACTAAAGCCATTCCCACATTCATGTCTTCACTCACACCCCAACCCAGGGCCAGTGTCAGAGAACCCACTCTGTCCTCTAAGACCTGAACCCAACCTGGCTTCCTTCACATATGTATCTACAGCAACCCTGCCCCTTCCCATTCTCCTCTGAGCCTCTATCAACAAGTCCCTTTGAGTCAGCCACGCCCTACCTCAATGGGTGTTTATTTTCACTGTGACCTGTCATTCTTTAGCATCTTAACCTTTATTCTAAGTTCCTTGTGATTAGCCTCTCCTGTAACAAACTCTTCCATTGCATTTTTAGGACAGTTTTTTAAAGTGACCATCCACACTTTAAATGTACATGGGTTCTCATCTACATCTGTGTCGCTAGAAATTTTTCACATCCTTAACATTCCTCTCTTGTCTGCGTGAGATGAAATTTCCTGGAAAGTATGGCCTACAATTTGGTGCAGTTTCATGTTTCTCAGATCCCATGATTATTTGATGGTTGAATATGATTAACTAATTCTAATCGAGTACTTAAATTCTACACGGTCCAAAACTGTTGGGAATGATGTAAAGAGAACATTGTATGAAACTGGCATATTTAAAAGACTCATCAAAAAAGAAAAGCCAGATGTCTTATTGAGGGGTATTGCTACTGTGATGAAACACCATGACCAAAAGCAAGATGGGAAGGAAAGGGTTTGTTTGCCTTAGGCTTCCACATCACCTATCATCATTGAAGTCAGGGCAGGACCCCAAGCAGGCCAAGAAACTGGAGGCAGGCCTTGGAGGGGTGCTGCTTAATAGCTTGCTCTCCATGGCTTGCTCAGCTGCTTTCTTAGAGAACCCAGGAACACCAGCCCAGGGTGGTACAACCCATTATCAACCACCCCCCCAATTGAGAACTAATCAAGAAAATTCCCTACAGCACAATCTTATGGAGGCATTTTCTCAATTGAGATTCCCTCCTCTCAGATGGCTATAGCTTGTGTCAAGTTGACATAAAACTAGCCAGTATGGCACTCCTGCGGTTCTTCTCCTCACCGTGGCTGGGGCTTAGGAAGGACAGCACGAAGATGCGATGGCTGATGAGATTGCCAAGGCTCAAGTGACCCAGCCCAGTGGCAACATGATCTTCAGCAAGATCATCTGCAAAGAAATCCCCACCAAGATCATCAAGGACAACTGGTGTCTTGCTTTTCATGACATTTCCCCTCAAGTGCCAACACATTTCCTGGTGATACCCAAGAAGCATATAGTCCAGATTTCTGTAGCAGAAGATGATGACAAAAGTCTTCTAGGACATTTAATAATTGTTGGCAAGAAATGTGCTAATGGCGGAAGATACAAAATAATCCCACACTAGTTCTGAATTACATATAATAAAGGGTTATTTATTTAGGGAAGACCTACAGATCACTGTCTTAAATCACAATTCTCTGCACAAACAGGGAACAGGAACATAGTCTAGCAGCCAGAAGTAAGAGCCAGAAGCAAGAGAGCAGGCACACAGTTACTGTTGCTTTTTATAGTATAACAGACCACACCCAAGTGGGCTGATGTCTTAAAGGCTATTGGCTGAAGGAGCAGAAGGAGCTCCCACAACACCTTCCCTTTTGTTTAAATAAGAGAGTTCCAATCGTGATACAAAACTATATACACTAGGAACAGATGAGAATTACAACCAGCATAAACAATATTAAGCAAGGAACGTATGCTAAATGTTTTAATAAACATTCTATCCTAAGGAATCTGTCTTGTATTGGAAATGGCTTGGCTAGATCATAAGAGGACAGTAACTACGACTATCTAATCTTCAACTCCACTGAAGGCATGAGAAGGGAGATAGTATTACTTGAGTAGGCAGGAAGTGCAATCAAGCAGCTTCCAAAATGTGCAGTAGATAACAGAGACAACTGGCTGCCTGAGCAATCAACCAAAGTCTCATGTGCAAGGTTGAAGCAACCAACTTTGACTAAGGCTTAGAGTAACTGACAGACCATTTCTAGACGCAGGAAGTTTTTCAAAACTGTCTTACCCTGCCTTGGCAAGATTTGCTAGCCTTTTTTTCTTGTATCCTGCTTGTCCAGTCCAGACATCATGTACTTTGTCAGTGGGAGAGGCATGGGCAGTTTCTTGCCCAAAGGCCAGTTATGCCAGGAAGAAGACAAACGCCAAATAGAGTGTCTTCAGTGCTCAACATTCTCTCAGGAATAGATAGGTGCTGCCAGGAGCAATTGTATCTCACTTCAATCGAACCCTAAGGAAAAAACCAGACTCTTAGGACAGAGAGAAACGGAGGAAACAAGCTCCAATGGGAGCAGAAGCCAGGAGCAAATCCAGCCCTGGGAGCAAACCCAGTCCTGGAACACTGGCAGACCAGGATTGAGCCAATGACCTGACTCAGAGTCTGCGACCTCCACTGGAACCAGAGTGGGACAGAACCAGTTACCTAAGACACAGAACAAGCTCTACCAGAAGCAGAAGCTAGGAGCAAACCCGGTC
>PVIU01011839.1:0-62826 GCA_004026605.1 Ondatra zibethicus
ATTCAGGGGGACATGTCATTCAGGGGGGCATGTCATTCAGGGGAGGCATGTCATTCAGGTGGGGCATGTCATTCAGGGCAAACTTGAATCCATCTTCCTCTACCGCTGCCATTCCTATATAGTTCAAAACAATCTGTTAATTAATTAACTGATTTTATTTAGTTTTTAAGACACGGTCTCACTGTGTAGGTCTGGCTGGTCTGGAACTAAGTAAATCAGATTAGCCTCAAACTCAGAAATCCACCTGCCTCTGCCTCCTGAGAGCTGTAATTAAAGATGTGTGCCACCAAGTCTGCCCTCCCTGCAAAAACAGAAATGGTTATCTTCTGTTAATTGTCAATGTCACTATTGAAATACCCATAATTTCTTTATCTGAGTGCTGGAGAGGTGGCTCAGAGGTTAGGAGCATGCACTGCTGCTATTTCAGAGGACTCAGCTTCAATACCCAGTATCCGCATTGGGTGGCTCGCGACAGTCTGCTGCTCCAATTCCAGGGCATCCAATGCAAAGCTCTGGCCTCTGCATGTGTGTGTTTCATTTAAAAAAATAAATTAAATCCTTTTTTTTTTTTCAAGACAGGGTCTTCTTTGTAGCCCTGGCTGTCCTGGAACTCTCTCTGTAAACCAGGCTGGTCTTCAACTCTGAGATCTGCCTACCTCTGCCTCCCAAATACTGGGATTAAAGGTGTGTGCCGCCACCACCTAGCTTAATTATTTTTTAAGATTTATCTATTTTGTGTGTATGAGTATTATGTGAGCCACATTCATGCTTGGTGCCCATGGAGTTCATAAAAGTGGTACCCTGGAACTTGAGTTATAGGTGGTAAAAAAAAATAAAACATTTTAAAATTAAAAGGGAAAACAGAAGAGGGGAAGCATTTACATTCTCGTCACAGCAAACACGCCCACTGCAGAGCAAGCAGCCTGCTAGGACACACTCTCCACAGGGCCAGCACATGGTCATGGATTGTTCGGGAGAGAGTATTTTGTAGGTGCCTTAGTCACTGTTCTGCTGCTGTGAAGAGACACCAGGACCAAGGTAAGTCTTACAAAGGAAGCATTTATTTGGGGGTTCGCTACAGTTACAGAGGGTTAGTCCATTAGCATCACGGAAGGGAGCAGACAGGCACGGCATTAGAACAGTAACTGAGAGCTTTACATCCTGATCCACAGGCAGCAGAGAGAAAGAGACAGAGAGAGAGAGAGAGACTCAGTGGGCTTCTGAAACCTCAAAGCCCACATCCCAGTGACACACATAGCACAAGGTCACACCTCCTAATCCTTCCCAAACTGTTCCATTAACTGGGGACCAAGTCTGCAAACATGAGCCTATGGGGGGTCACTGTCACTCAGACCACCACACCAGGTGAATTGTTCATCATCAAAGGAAGTCAGGATAGGAATTCAAACATGACAGGAACCTGGAGGCAGGAGCTGATGCAGAGGCCATGGAGAGGAGGTGTTTACTGACTTGCTCCTCATGGTTTGCTCAGTCTCTCTCTCTCTCTCTCCTTCCCTCCCTCCCTTTTTTCCCCGAGACAGAGCTTGTCAGTATAACAGCCCTGACTGTCCTAGCACTCTCTGTAGGCCAGGCTGGCCTCAAACTCAAGAGATCCAATCTGCCTGCCTCTGAGTGCTGGGACTAAAGGCATGCGCCACCATGCCCATCTCAGCCCGCTTTCTTTTAGAATCCAGGACCACCAGCCCAGGGGTGGCCCCACCCACAATGGGCTAGGTACTCACCCATCAATCACTAATTAAGAAAATGCCCCACAGCCCCATTTTAGGTAAGCACTTTCTTAGCTGAGGCTCCCTCCTCTCAGATGGCTCCAGCTTCTGTCAATTGACATAAAACTAGCCAGTCTAAGCCCCTTGGTCAAGTCCTCGTGGTTCTTCAGATCCTCAACACAAACTGGGCATTTGGCACCCTGGCTCCTGCAGATGTGTTACCTCAGCTTGCTCCCCTATCAATGCTGTGAGCAGACAGAAACCCAGGAGCATCAGAATGTGCAACTCTGGCTCTCCTCAGAAAAATCTGCTTGTTTTTAACACAGAAGCCTTCCGTCTGCTGCCAAAAATAAGACAAAGTCGGGGTGCTTCGCAGAAATTTTAGATATTTTTAAAATTAAGAATGAATAATTCTGCAACTTTGTCACTTCTGTGTCCTGTGTGCTTGTGTGGAGAATGGGTTTTCAGACCCCCACATCAGAGCTGCTATGAATCTCCATGGCTCCAGCCCCTCTACCCTAGCCCCACCCTTGCCCCACCCCCTCCTCTCTGCCTTTAGTCCCTCTCAGGTTCCACAAGCAGACTATGCTTGTAGCCTGCTGACCAGGACAATTCTGGTGGTGTTACCTGCAAAGAGCTAGAAATGGGGCTCTCTTGCCCCACCCTAGACTGGCTCAGTCACAATCTGCATTTTGTACCAACATTAGGGATTGATCCAGACTGTTAGCCTCAGGAGGCCTTGCTCACTGGCTCTGGTTTGTTTGTTTGTCTCCCTAAGTTTACTGAATTCTAGACAAGGCTATCCCTGCTTTTACACTTCGTTATTAATTATGTAAGTTTCCTTGTAAATCTTTGTTTCCAATTGCTTAATGGGGCCTCTAGAGGGGCCAAAGGAAAAGTTGTGCTTAGGAAGCAACTCAGCAAGAGATTCATCTGTTTTCAGAGTCAAATCTGAAACAGTGGAATGACAAACAGTTCTTATGGTTGTTTGTTTGTTGGCTGGCTGCTTGGTTGGTTGGTTTTTGAGACAGGATTTCTCTATGTAGCCTCAAACTCACAGAGAACCACCTGCCTCTGCCTCCTGAGTGCTGGGATTTAAGGTGTGTGCCAGCACCACCTGGCTAAGTCTGCGTGTTTCTCTGTTTGCAGTGATCCTCTAAGTGCAGATGTGAAAAACCATGACAGATGTTTCTGAAGCTAATGGAGCAGATCCTCATGCCGGCATCTCTTGGTGGGTTGGTTGGTTGCCCAGCATTTGGAAAGGACAGACATGCTGCTGCCTCTGAGTCCAAGGGCCAACATCCTGCCAGAAACACTGCCACTCACAAGGCAAATGAGAAGCTCCAGCAAGGCAGAGAACCAAGCTGTGTTTCTGCATTATTCTGGCTGGTTCTAATTTTAGCGTGGCAACTTTGCTGTGCATTTGTCCCAGTCAGCCACCCAAGAATTGTGGAAATTAATGTCAATGTTATGAAAGTTCCACAGATGGCTGAACCAAAGCCGATGGGAGAATGAGCTGGTTCTGATCTTTCCAATTCTCGAGGGTCCAACGTTCTCTCTCCCTTAAAATAAATGTCCTCAGTAAGATGCTATCCCAGGTAATCTTTTTCCCTGCTAGAAACTGGATACTCATTAAAATCGGCTTAAATCAATGGTTCTCATAGCTAGATGCACACGGGAATCCCAGAAAACCTGCCTCTCTGCTGGAGAGATCTGATTCCATTTGTGGGAGGCTGGGGCATGCAGCAGGTCTCCTGCTCTCCAGTGCCGAGTGTCAATGGTCAACCATGTACCCTGGAAGAGTGGCCTGGGCACTCAGGCTTTGAGCTCTTAGCAAATTTGCCCATCACCATCCTCGGACTGTCGCCAGTGTCTCCACTCTCACTCAGATGACCGCTGTAACTCTGGGAATTAAAAAAAAATCAGTGAAGGAAGTGAAATCAAAATCACTTCTCTTTAAGTTGGCAAAATGGTTCAGTGGGTAAAGGTGCTTGCTGCCAAGCTCGATGGCCTGAGTTTGATCCCTGGAAGGAATCCATATGGTGATAAGGAGGGAACCAATTCCTAAAAGTTGTGTCTTTCCTAAACAACGTTCCATGTCACATATAAACACACACACACACACAAACATGAGAATGAAGAGTGAGTGAATAAATGTAGGGGCTGGAGAGATGGCTCAGGAGCACTTGTTGCTCTTGTAGAGAACCTGGGTTCAGTTCCCAGCACCCACCAATGGTGGTTCACAGCCATTCCAAAGCCCTCTTCTGACACCAAACATGTAAGTGGTGCACACATATGCAAACAGGCAAAACACTCATGCATATAAAATAAATCTAAAACATTAAAATTGAATTTAAAATGTAATTTGTTTGGTTTCCCTTCGTAACAGCACTGGCTGTTCTAGAGACTCAGATTCACTGACCTCTGCCTCCCAAGTGCTGGGATTAAAGGAATAATGTTTTTTAAGATTAAATTTTTTAATTTCAGTCAGGCGATGTTGTTGCATGCCTTTAATCCCAGCACTTGGGAGGCAGAGACAGGTGGATCTCTGAGTTTGAGGCCAGCCTGGTCTATAGAGCGAGTTCCAAGGCTCCAAAGCTACAGAGAAACCGGGTCTCGAAAAAACAAAACTAACAAACAAAGAATCTAACTTTCCTTTGTGCCACGTTAGGGCTTCTTATCACTGGATGTAGGACATTCTCAGCTATTCTCTCCCTGCCAGGCTTCATCAGCATTAATCTTCAACAGCTATAGCACAATATCAAAACCAAAAAAGTACCTGCTACAAACCATTGAACCCCATTTTATCAGTGTAGACTCCTTTGTGTCTGTGCAGTTCTACATGTGCAGCCTCTTGAAGCTACCCTCCTAGTCAAAAGGACCCCACTCTGCTACTGCTATGGTTTGAGTGGGGATGTTTCCCACAGGACTCTGGAAAACAGGGTCCCCAGCTGGGGGGACTACTCTGTGAGTTTCAGAAAGTGTTTTTAGATTTACAGGTATGTTTTGCCTGCACATATGTACACACATCATATGTGTGCCTCATGTCCCCAGAGGTAAGAAGAGGTATCCCATCCTTTGGAACTGAAATTACAGATGGTTGCAAGCCATCATATGGGTGCAGGAAACCCAACTAGGGTTCTCTGCAAGAGCAACAAGCGCTCTAAAGTGCTGAGCCATCTCTTCAACCCCTATTTTGAAATGGTGTTTTAGGAGGTGAGGCCTAGTAAAAGACAAGGGCCACTAGAGACTTGACCTTAGGGTCATAGCTAGTCCTACGGTCCTCTCTCTGCTGTGCATCTCTGTTCATCATGACTGATAGTCTACTCCCACATGGGGCAAAGAAAGTTTGAATTGAGCCACAAGCAAAATAAATCTCTCCTCTAAGTGGCTTTGGTTATTGTGGTCAACATTACTCAGTAGAAACTAATCCAGCGTCATCACAGGGTCCCCCTGTGGCTCCTTCACCCCATCTTTCTTCTCATCCTCACTCTTTAACCATTAAGTTCTCTGTCTTTGTGCCTGTGTTGTTCTTATTTGTGTGTTTGTGTCCATGCGAACATAAGACACACATGTACAGGTACCCACAGAATCTAGAAAACGGTATAGGGAGTTACAGGCAGTACAGGCAGTTGTGAGCCACCCTACATGAATCCTGGGAACTGAACTCAGGACCTCTGAAAGAGCATTAAGTGTTCTTCACTACTGAGCCATCTCTATAAGAATCCTGGGTTATTTTGGATTGTTATATTGTAGATATCCTTTGAGACTGGGACTGTCACACAGTATAATATTCTTGTGGTTAGTACAAGGTATTCATAGTACAGAGTTTGTTGTAGTTAGTTGCACAGTATCCTATTGCATGCAAATACCATCATTTGTTTAAATAGTCACCCAATGAGGGATGTTTGCATAGTGCCAGAGTTTGCTTTCTGCTCCTGTGATCAAACACTGGCTAAAAGCAACTTGGTGGAGGAAAGGCTCTGAGTGGCTTACAAGTTACTGTCTACCATCAAGGGAGTCAAGGGAGGAACTCAAGGCAGAAACCTGGAGGCAAGAACTGAAGCAGAGAACATGGAGAAAAACTGTTTACTGGTTTCCTTCTCTGGTTTGCTCAGCTACTTTCTTACATAGCTGTGATTTGAATGAGAATGGCCCCCATCAGCTCATATGTTTGAATACTTGGTCTCCAGTTGGTGAAACTGTTTGGGAAGGATTAGGAGCTGTGGCTTTGCTGGAGGTGTGGCACTGGGGCTGGGCTTTGAACTTTCAAAAGACTCCCAGTTAGCTCTCTGCACTGTTTAAGGTGTAAGCTCTCAACCTCTGCCTTAGCGCCATGCCTGCCTACCTGCTGCCATGCTCCCTGGCATGATAGTCAAAGACTCTAGCCCTCTGAAACTGTAAGCCCCCATAAACTGTTTCCTCTATGACGTTCCTTTGGTCACAGTGTCTCGTTACAGCAACAGAAAAGCAACTAAGACGATAGCCAAGACCCACCTGCCTAGGGATGGCACTGCAGACAGTGAGCTGGGCCCTACTACATCAATAAGTAGTTTGAATGCTCCACCAACATGCCCACAGGCCAATATGGGTAGGCAATCCACAAGTGAGGTACCTTCACTCAGATGACTAGTTGTGTCAAAAAGCATGAGTAGGTTACAGGTTTTGGACTATTAGAATTTATAAATTAAAATTAATTTCTCTGGGGTAAATTCAGAAGATGCTGAGTTACTTTAGCATCTTTAGTAGGGTTCTGTATCATTCTGTTTGCTTGTTTTTGATCTCTGTTTCTACCTTGAAAGGGCTGGGATTACAGGTGTGTACCATACCTGGTTTTATGTGGTGTTGGGGATTGAACCCAGGATAAGGCACATATCCTTTGGTCATGTTCTTTATTTTTTCCAAAGCGGGTTTCTCTGTGTAACAGCCCTATCGTGGAACTAGCTCTGTAGACCAGGCTGATCTCGAACTCACAGATGCACCTGCCTCTGCTGGGATTAAAGGTCACCACCGCCCAGCTGTCATTTTCTAATTGGGAAGAAAGTTCTTTCAACTACTGTATAAAGAGTCTGCCTTTCAAACACTTTCAATATATTACAGATAATAGATTTAAGTCCATTAAAGTAAGGAAGCTTGTTTAACAAACAAAAAAACCCTAGCTCTGAAATCACCTTTCAGACACTGAAAGGTTGCTAATGGTACATCTTTCAGTATAAGATAGACATGGGAATGGATCTACTGTAAGGAAGAACTGGTTCTATGCACAGGGGCTGCAGCCCAGGTCTGAAACCCTGAGTCCACGGGGCAGCTCTTCTAGTAGAGCAGGCTCAAGATAGTGGGCATGAGATGACGTCCAAGTGTTAATTCCTCTTCCTTGGTGACCCAACCAGCCCCTCCTGCTTTCTAGAACATTCTCCCTTATACAGTCTCTTAATTACTGACTTTAAACGTGCCCCATGAGCAACACAGATTGGCATTTGAGTGCCACTTGTAGCCTTGTCAAGTTGACACATAAATCGAGCATCACCAGTCCCATATCTGCACCGTTTGTAGCTAATAATTTGCTTTTTTGTTCACAGATTGTTTATTTGTATTTCTCCTTTTCTATTTTGGTCATTTTCACCAGGGATTCTTCAGTATTGGTTTTGCTGGCTGTTTTATACTGCTGTCTACTTTCTATCTATGCTCTCTGTAGAATATCATCATAGATTAAGGAAAAGTTAGATCAGCCACACCTTCTGCCTTTTGTGGCAATGACACACTTTGAATTTTAGGCTTGGGTTGTTTCAAAATGGCTACTTGTTTTTGTCATTTCCTATATGGAACATGAATTTACACTAAACACTGTGAGGCTAGTTAGTTTCTTACTACAGGATCATATATCAAAGAATAAATCTCCCTGGAGCTTGAGAGATGGCTCAGTGGTTAAGAGCACTACAGCACTACTGCTCTTCCAGAGGACCAGGGTTCAATTCCCAGCACCCACATGGCCGCTCACAGCTGTCTGTAACTCCAGTTCCAGGGACCCAACACCCTCATACAGACACACCTGCAAGCAAAACACAAATGTACATCAAACAGTGCTGAGATTAAAGGCATGCACCGCCATGCTTGGCCGTACGGCTCGGCGTCCACTGTACTTACTCCATGAGGCCATGTGAACTGTAGTTCTCTCAGTGAGGCTCCGGTCCTCCAGGTGTGACCTGGCTGGTTTTTGCTGTCTTACCATTACAGCAGGTACAGTTAACCCGCGCAAAACCCTCATAAGCCTGGGCCACTGACATTCCCTCATGAAAGCAGGGTGGGTCTCATGGCTCAGCATGGGAGTGCCTCTACCCAGGGTATGTGTCCTCGTTAGTTTCTTGTCCACTTGACACAAGTTAGATCACCTGCAAAAAGGAATCTCGATAGAAAAGGTGCCTTTCAAATTGGTCTGTAAGCAAGTCTGTGCAGTGTTTTCTAAACGACTGATGTGAGTGGGACCAAGCCACTGTGGGCAGAGTCCTGGGTGGCATAAGAAAGCACGCTGAACAAGTCATGGGGGGTAAGCAGGTAAGTTTTAGGGTCTGTTTCAGTTCCTGCCTCTAGGTTCCTGCCTTGAGTTTCTTCATCATCTTCCTTTCATGGTCTACTATGAGGTTTAAAACCAAATAAACCCTTCTGCCCCAAGTTGCTTTTGGTCATGATCTGTATCATGCCCTTGAGCTGCAGTGGGATAAGAACTATCCTTTGGCTCCTGTACATCTGAATTTTCAATTTATTTGATCCTTTCCACCTATGAACTACCCTGATTGTGAGTCTCCTCACAATCTGCACTCACACTTTAGCTGTGTGTTCTGGTTCATGCTAATCTCTGCTTTAGAACAGACAAACTGAGGGGCTGAGGAGACAGCTGAGTACAGTGCCCACTACAGTCCCCAGAACCCACATGCAGCTGAGCACACAGCACACATCTGCAGTCCCAGTGAGATGAGAGCTAGAGATAGGAGAATCCCCAGAAGCTCACGGAGCCATTGCGGAATTCAGAGACCCCACTTCACGCAGAGCAGAGGCTAGGACTGATACCTAAGGTGCGACACCTTAACCTGCACCCACACATCAAACACACGCACGCACCACCCCAAATGTACAGATTAAACTGGCTGTTTAAAAGAGCAGTTAGACACTTCCCTTTTCTCTACCACCTTATCGAGCTTCCAAAGACTCAGCAGAACCCTGCTGCTGCTGATAAGAAGGCATCACCCAGCAGCACGGATGCTTACACAGCCACATCTCTGAGAAAGGCCTTCAGCCTTTCTCTACCCAGCAAATGATGTGGCAGTAGGCGGGACACAGAAAGACGATGTTGACACCACTGTGCAAATGAGAAAGTTTTATTTATTTAAAAGACCCAGGCTGTACAAACAGAAAGCCATACATTAAAAAGTTCCCAGGCACACAAAATAACATACCTCATTTACAAATTATTTACACTTTTGGGGCCTATATTAAAAGCCACAGTCCCGAGGTAAGGCTGACAAGAAAGTAATCCATAATAACCCACTTGGGAAGCCGATGACCATGGCACTTCTACTACGAAACATAATGGAGGAAGGAAATCCTAGAAGGTACTATAATGTGCAGAGGTCTTAAGATGGAGGCTTTTAATGACTTTTAAAGAAGCAGTAAAAATGGCGTCCCTGGGGACATGATGGCATCCCCGGTAGTAACTGCAATCATGACATTTCTGTCTGGGGAAGGCAAGTAATCTACACAGACAGATTACGCTGTGTTTCTGATACAGCAAACTGCTCTTTACCGTCTGGTTTTTGCAGCAATAAGGATGGAACCTGGGCCTTGTGCCCGCTAGGCAAGCACTGCACCGCGGAGCTGAGCCCTCGCCCACCCCACCATCTCTAACACACAGGTCCCGAAAGACGCCAGCAAGTCCGGGATCCCCCAAAAGCCAGAGCCAACTTTCAGATTTCCTGACTCTTCCTTTCCTTATTCCTGCTTGAATGCAAAAGCTGACAGTTTCTGGTTGGTAGAAAGATCTAACGCTTTTTGCTTTTTAGACAGATCCAGATTCTCCTTGGCTGCTTCCTCCTGGTTTTCTGCCTCGCAGATCTCACGTTTTCGCTTCTTCGCTTCAGCTCCATCACTGGCAAGCTCTCCCTTAGCCTTGTTGGTCCATGCCTTTGTAAAACATTTGAGTGAAGAGATTTTTATGCACGAAGGAAGAAAAAGAATGAAAATGGTCTATTTACTTCCATGAGTAATGTTCTTGTATACAGAACAGTAATTAGCACTGAATATTTAAGTTTATCATTAAAGGTTCTAATTGTTGACAGATTTAAATTTCTTATTCTGTGGGAGAAGATATTTGCAAACTAACCATCTGAACAAGGGTTGTGTATCCATAATATTTAAGCAACTTTGAAAACTCAATAGCAAAACTCCAAACAGTCAGGTTAAAAATACACAATAGATTCTAAACAAATATTCTCAAGATACACAGAAATGGCCAACGGGTACACAAAAAGGCTCAGCCTATCTAGTCATCAGGGTCCAAATCACAACTCACTGAGGTAATGTCCACACAGGTGTGGTGCTAGACACTTGTAATTCTGGACACTTGGGAGGCTGCTGAGACAGGACTGTCAGGAATTCAAGGGAGTCTAGGATAATTAATTAGACACTGGCTCAACAAACAACAACCATATACACTTGGGGATTGGGGACCAAAGAAAAATGTATTTTCCTTGGACACTAAGGACAAACATATATATATGTATATACACACACATACAACTAGGCTCAACAATGTAATCTCAGTACATCGGGGTTGGGGGCAACAGAGGCAGAAGGACTGCCCAGAATGTGAGGCTGGTCTTACTTATACAGTGAGTTCCAGGGCAGTCAGGGATACAGAGCAGCCCTGTCACAAAACCAAATAATGCCCAAAGCCACAATCATGGGATGAAAATGTAGTTCCATGGACGAGTGCTTACCTAACATTCACAAGGCCCTACATTCTATACACAGAAATACAAAACTACCCAAATTAAAAAACAACAAATACACAATCACAAATTTTGTCAAGTCTCTTCCTCTTTTATAATAAATTCATTCATGTCAATTTGTACCGGAAAACAGCAATGCTAAGAAGGTTGTAAATGTAGTTAGAAACGCTGTTTTCTAGCGTCTGGACCATGCAATACCCATCACTCACAAACCCACTCAGTAGCCAGTGTCTACACCGGGGGTGCCTGCACTGCACACTGCCTCTCCAAGGAAGTAAAGTCTGAGGTTTAATTGGCACACCACCCACATTTCAGCCTAATTTTTGAGGGAAAGCTGGACCAAAGCACCAAGATTTTACAACAAAAGGAAGTATTCTCATGTAAGCAGATAGCATTACAATTTTTCTACTTTAATGGACTTGAAAGTAGTAGTTTAAAGTTTAAATTAAGTTCATTTTTGCTTACTAATCCTTTTGCTTCAGTTCATAACTAAAGCATCTTTTTGGGAGAGTAGGTCCCTAACTAAGGATACACATTTACACAGGTAACTTCTAAAATTATCCAAGGGTACTCAGTAACAACAAGTCCGTTTGTCAAAATTCACCCGTATCTAATTTCTTCTTCACCGAGACTTTTTTTGATATATTCAATTTTCCAACTAAAAAGGCATTTTCATGAGAACCTTTCAAACCTGGGAAATCCACCGAGCTCTCATCTCAGCACAGTAGTGCTTACCTTCCTCTCTTCAGCAGACAATACTCTAAATCGAATCATTCCCTCTTTTATTATGTCCGCTTCATCTGAAAAGTCAGGGTTGTCACACAAAATATGACTTCTGTTTTCTTCCAGCCACATCTGGAACCCAGTCTTTGGCCTAAAGTAATAATTATATGAAAAAAATTATAGGAAATATACTTTTTAAAGTGTCACATGATCTTTGAAATTAGTAACTAACCATCAGCCACTCAAGACTCATATAAAGTAAGGGAGACACAACTATACTAGTCAATAATATCCATATTACTTTCAACAGCCTAGGCACTGCAGGATCATTAGCTGGAGAAGCCTTTGCATGATCAATTCATCGGTCAGTGCAGAAACACAAACTCTGCATTTTCAGTTCTTGTGTGTTTACTGGTTCAAGGTTTCCAACCTCTCTGAGCTTTCTGAGCCCGCCTGGCCTGAGAATTCCCCCAGCTGTCGTTCATAGGCTTGCCACTCAGCACAGCAGCTATCTGAAACCCTGCTGATTCTCAGCCCTTCCCACCTCCACACCCTGCTCACCGCTGACCTGGGTTCTTCCTGCACCATCCTTAGGGAAAACACTGGCAAAGCACACTTGTAAATTTAACTGAATTCTATTACACCTTTTGTATATTTAAACTGTTTAGGTCACCAGAAGGTTTAATGGAAATACTTAAGTTTCTGAGCACTTGCTGTCATGCATCCTAAATGCTTTACGTGTATTACTTTAGAGCAAAACCCCTCTGATTCAGAAACAATGAGTATCTCAACTGATAAACCAGGCACCTGAAGCTCAGAGCGATCACAGAATAAGAGTAAGGCCCGAGGATGAACAGCAGAATCCCCAAGTTTCGTCCATCTGTTAGCTGTACTGTTCCTCACTATGTGTATCCTGATTCTCACTATGCTGTTAGCTATACTGTTCCTCACTATGCTGTTCGTCCATCTGTTAGCTATACTGTTCCTCACTATGCTGTTCGTCCATCTGTTAGCTATACTGTTCCTCACTATGCTGTTAGCTATACTGTTCCTCACTGTGCTGAATCCCCAAGTTTCGTCCATCTGTTAGCTATACTGTTCCTCACTATGCGTATCCTGATACACTATGTGTATCCTGATTCTCACTATGCTGTTAGCTATACTGTTCCTCACCGTGCTGAAGCTGAATAGAGCCTAAATAATTACCTGAATGACAAAGAGACTTAAAACTAAAATTTTTATTTTTAATTAATTAATGTTGAAACAAAGTAGATCTGGCTGTCCTAGAACTTGCTTTGTAGACCTGACTGGCCTTGAACTCATAGAGGTCTGCTTGCCCCTGCCTCCCAAGTGCTAGGATTAAAGGGATGTGCCACCACACCTGCTGGGACCCGGCATCTTCACGCTTCTCTGTATACTGACCTTTGGTTTTCAGTGTTTTGAGGGCACACAGCTGGAGTTTCAGATGATGAATTTTTAGGATTTTCTTTTACTTCCTCAGTCTTATCGCCCTGTGAAGCTCTTTTCTGGAAATAGGATGCTGCAGATGCCTATGAAACAAACAGATGTGTGAGTGTAGGGACACACATACCAACATTTAAGAGGAGGATTGTGGGGCTAACCCAGGACAGAACACATTCCCTAGCCACGTAGTGATAAACCACAGGCCTCTACCCCAGAGCGCACAAGGCCACCAAAGCAGTACCTGCTTAGACTTTGGCTTGGGCACAAGAGGCTTTATAACTGGAGATTTTTCATTATTTGCTGCTCGATTGAGAGGGATGGGCTTCCTGGATGATTTGTTCATATTGTCTAAAATATTAGTTGAACGTGTTGAATTCATGGATACAGCTGGTTCTTTGGAACTGACTAGCACCTGAAGAGAAAAGAGCATAATGTATTTGAAAAAAAAAAACCCATTGTAGTATGATTTTTGGAAATGAATTTATGGAGTAAACCCAAATTGAGACTGAAGCATATTGTCTCAAATACCACACCCTAAAGGCAAACAAGGAGCAGCTGTCAAAATCAGCACTCAGCACAGAGGATGAATACCTAAAAGCAAGTGACTGCAGTGATATGCCTTTAATCCCCCAGAGCCTAAGGAGGTCATTTGGAAATACCTTTTAATGATATTATTCAAACAGAAAACATCATTGGTTACCTTGAAGGGGTTTACCCGTCCTTGGCTGCTAGAGATAACTGCACCTATTACAAGAAGAAAACTCTCAATAGTTTTTGGGTTTTTTTTAAAGATAACTTCTGACTTTCACAATACTAAATAGAATATTTTAATCTGTATTATATGAAAACAAAGGTAACTCTTTTTCTTTTCTTTTTTTTTAGTCTCTCTAAGTTTGAGTGACTGGCCCACAACTATTTTGTAAACCAGACTGGCCTCAAACTTACAGCAACCTCCCCTGTTTCTGTCTCTCTAGTGCTAGTATTGAAGGTGTGGGCTGCCACACCTGGTCTCCATGTAACTTTAAACTAACTAACAAATACAGACCTCTTTCCTTCTTCCAAGACAAAATAACATTAGATGGGAACTATCCCAATTTGCTGCTGTGAGATACACTGTGACCATGCAACATGGTGCTTAGGTTAGTAATCCCTTGAATGTGGACACCCACGTCCACCTACCAAAGAAACAACCTACTGATGCCTCTTTCTCCATCTTCTAACATTTACCCCTTCATCTGCCTCTCTCAAGAACAAAACAAACTCTTTACACTTCCAACTACCATCTTCTCTTACAACCCCAATGACATCACTAACATCACCTCCTTGCCCATACATCCTCCACACAATGGTGTAAGGTCCAGCCCTCCTACACGACAGCTAAAGCCCCCACCCATTTCTATGTGACCAAATGTGATGGCTACTGCCTGCCTTTATTTGACCTCTCAATGCTTTCTATATACTGGGTTCTCCCTTCAGTATTTCCTCCCATCGACTTTTTAGACACTCCATTCCAGACCTGGCCCTTTCTCTCTGGACCAGTGGTCTCTCTCAGTGCTTCCTCTCCTCTCCTGTACTTGATGCTTAAATGCTGGAAAGTCCCTCGACTGAGGCTCCCTAATGTGTGCTTTACAAACTCCCTAATGTATGCTCACCTATGTCCAAGGTATAAACTGCTCTACTTTTGCCAATGGTTTCAGATTTATTCCAAGAGTCTTTGAAGCAAACACCTAACTCTGTGACCTACTTAGCTTATGTTAATACATCAGCTTCCCCTATAAACCTGTTTGCTTTTCTCCAGTGTTTCTGATGCTATACTGTTCTTCACTTTAGAAACACCTCAACTACGCTACCTTTTCTTTCTACCATCACTGCTCTGGCCCAAGCCAAACTATTCAGTCTCACTCGGTTGCTCTAGCAGTCTTAGGTCTGTCCCACCTCAGTATCGTGTGACGGTTATGTTCTGCTTAGAGCTACAGTCTCCCAGGGACCGTACAATGAAGACTGAGATTCTTAACGCCGTCCAGAAAATCTTTAACATTTGCCTGCTGCCTATCCCTCCAAGGCCCCACCGAACTGTTATACCCTTTTTCTGCAGTCTTCAGACGTACTGTTTCCTCTGCCCCTGCTGCCACCCACAAAAATCCTTAGTGTCTGCTGTCAGCACTCCATGAGACTGCTCTCTGGTACCCATCCTCTTCTGACTGAACTACAACCACTGTTACACGCTCCAGGTTTACATAAGTTCTCACCTGATTTAAGAGCTGGCATATCAGGTGAATTTGCACTTTGAAGTAAGTTCTGTCCTATAATTAAAATAAACAATACAATGTCAGTGAGGAAAATGAAGTCATCCTTGATATTCAACACCTAGACAGCAGAGATACCTGGAAAAAACATGGGCATTCAATTTCCCTCAGTCAACCATGGAAAAACCAATGCTCACGTTGCCTTTCATCTTTTATTTATTTATTTAATTTATTGCTGTTGGTGGATGGCACTCTGCACATAGAGGTCAGAGGACAACTTTCTACAGGCAGTTCTATCTACCTTTAGGTGTGAGCTCTGGAGGTGGCACTCAGGTGGTCAGCATAGCACGGCAAGCGCCATCACCTGTTGAGCCCTCTTAGCTTTCACGGTGAGAAAACATGTCTCACCATGGTTGTGTGGCTCTGGTCTTTCTTCTGGAACAGTCTCTTCTCTGTCTTCAGTGTCTTCTTCAACTTGATTTCTGGCCCGTGGCTGACTCCATTCTGTAGTGGTGTGACTGTAACTGAAGGATAATAGCATGATTCCATAAGGGACCAATTTCATATCCAGGACAGTAGAAGAAAAATCAAATAGTTGTTGCTCTTTTACCCAGCATTCAGTTTCTTTCTGAAATCCTCTTCTTTCTCTTCTTCTGTCTGGGTTTCTGCCAACTCAGCTGCCTTCTCTGCAGCGAGCTCACTAAGTTTTTGAGCCAATATTAATTTCCGAGAGCGAGAAGCGTACTTAATGGCTAAGTTCACAGCATTTTGAGTCATTAGACTGGCCAGTTCCACACAGCGAAATTCTCGTTCCAGTTTACAAGAAAGCTAATGGGGAGAATCACAATCAAATCATGGTTAAGTCAAACTCAGGAAAACAAAAACTGACAGGACTGGCAGACAGAAAAGTCTTCTGGGTGCATTGCCTCACTGCTTCCCATCTACAAAACTGAAAAGGGCCTTATAGTCACGGTGAGTTGGTTGACCCATCTACAAAACTGAAAAGGGCCTTATAGTCACGGTGGGTTGGTTGACGCCTGGTAGCATTTCTTAGTGGCGTAAATGAATAAAATAGTAGTGCATTTACCACAGCGGCTTAGACCCAAGGAGACAGGACACATTTCAGGTGTTAGCTGCATTGGATCGCAGCTGTCGTTCAAAATTCAAATGTAGTTCTCCTAAGTTTTTTCCAGCACAATCAACAACAAATAGGGCAGGGAAATTTTAAGAGCGAATTAAAACAAAGACCGGTTATTACTTTGCTCAGAACTGGCAAACAGATGCTTCCACGTGAATTTGGATGGGAAAAGTAGGCATCCTTAAGATTTTATGTATGACAGAAACAGCCATACAACCTCTAAATGAACATTTGCAATTTTTATGTCTGTAATACAAAATGAAGAGGGTTCTGGTACAAGGGGGATGCTCAGTGGTTACGAATAAAGGGCTTCAGTAGGCCTGCACATGGCAAACACAGCTGTCAGGCCTTGCCCTTTCCCTTCCTCCTCCTCGCTAAACCACAGATTTTACTTCTAAAGCTAGTCATCAAGATCTATCCCTTATTTCGCCACTTCCTCTTCCTGAGCCTAACTACCAAGGTACAGCTATTAATGTATTGAAGTTCAGCAATCAAAATCCCACCTTTTGGCTACCCTAATTAGCATGCTCAATTAAAATAAACCAACTCACCCTAACACAGGGCTTCCCTTTTTCCATTGATAAACTTACATTTGACTATGAGCCACGACTGTCTCCTTCCATCCAGAGGCAGTCCATTGTCCCCTTCTCCCTCATCCTCTGTCTCCTGTCTCTGTCTCTTATTCCTTGCCCTTTGACCCTCTGGGGCAAATAAATCTCCTAGGTGATGAGAACTTGGTGTTGGGGTGTCCTGTGTCAATTCCAGTTCTTTCAAAGAACACTCGCTGCTCTTAAATGAATGCTCCTCCTCCTCCGGCCTTTATGACCACCAGGCACTCACATACACACATGCAGACAAGTACTCGTTTGCATAAAATAAAAATAAAAATTAAAATGGAAGACGAGGAGAACAACAACAACATTCATTTAATATGTCTTAGAAAATACTAGTTCTTCTTTTTGGTTTGAATTCTGAAACTTCAGCACATGACAACCCAAGCTCAAAATGAGCTCCTGACACTCTGAAGGACACTAGGGGTCTTGGAACTCACGGTGCAGGAGCATTTTGTGATTTACACACCTGACCTATGAGCATGACGCTCTACATATTCACCTGAGCCTCCCCAATAGTGCTAAGTGTAATAGTGTAAGTCCAGAGGAGTACTTCTAATCAAGGCGGAACTCTGACTCAGAGGGCGGTGCGGCTCTCCCTTAAAGGTCAGCAGTGCACATCCGGTGGAAAAGACATGGGATTACATACATGGACATCCAGTGAAAAAGACATGGGATTACATACATGGACATCCGGTGGAAAAGACATGGGATTACATACATGGACATCCGGTGGAAAAGAAATGGGATTACATACATGGACATCCAGTGGAAAAAAATGGGATTAAATACATGGACATCCAGTGAAAAAGACATGGGATTACATACATGAACATCCAGTGGAAAAGAAATGGGATTAAATACATGGACATCCAGTGGAAAGACAAGGGATTACATACATGGACATCCAGTGGGAAAGACATGGGATTACATATATGAACATCCAGTGGAAAGATAAGGGATTACATGCCTTCCAACAAACAAACCTGAAACAGCGGCAACAAACCTTAAGACCCTGCTCCAAAATTACACGCAGTGAAGAACCCGAGGCACAGCAAACCTGGCCAGTGGTAAGGACAACAGGCTAGGAAATTCAAATGCCTAAGGACGTTCTCCAACCCTGGAGATCTAGAACAGACCACACCTAAAGCTGTGTTGTGGTGCAGACAAGTCATAATGGCTCTCAGACTGCGAGTCCTGAGGAGCACCTGCTGGAGCACAGCGCCCACTGGAGCACAGCGCCAGGAAAGCCTACTCTCCACCTATGGCCTAGCTACAGGGAAATACTTCAACTGTACCATCAAGTGGGAGATAAAACTTTAAGGGAAAAAATAAAATTTATGAATCCTAGATGGTAAATTTAGTGTATATTTAAGAAATATTACCTAGGGCTGGGCATGGTGACACACACCTTTGCTCACTTGGAAGGCAGAGACAGGCGGGTTCTCTGTGAGTTCGAGGCCAGATTGGTCTACAGAGCGAGTTCCAGGGCAGCCAGAGCTACACAGAGAAACCCTGTCTTAAAGTAAAAAAGGATCTCAAGCTAAGAAAATAGTTAAACTTTAATTGTTTCAGCATATTTTACTCACCGCAAGCATTTTCATCAGAAGTTCTTGCTGCTCTTTTACCGCCTGATTTTTAGTGCTCTCTTCATAATCATAACCATTTTTAGCCAAGTAATCAAGGTAATTGTGAAACAGGACCGAATGCCAAAACTGTTCCTGCAAAACAGATCAAAACGCATCAAATTAACATTCCCTTAACACCCACCCCTCAAGGATCAGGTCCATCTTAAGATACTGGCTTTAAAGTATTTTCTGAAAAACTCCTTTCTATATAAGCTTATTTTACAACTCTAATTTCAATGTTACATTATAGCTTAGCTTTATGGTCTAGTTTTCATTAAAAAGAAAAGGTGTCTATGTATGTATGTGTATAAGATTGTGATTTTCTATATTGGTACTCAGAGAACTTGGAAAACTAGTTCCCTAGATGGCTTGCTTTCGAACTCGAATGACTAATTGCAAGGTTTCAAATGCCTTTTACGACAAGGGGCTAGGTCTAGAGTAGGATGAGTTTACGGTCAGAGTGCAGCAGGCTTACCTGCCCCTACTAGGGAAGGTCTAGCTTTGGTAAGGCCCTCCCAGTCAGAGCCAAGTCCTTAGCAGAGAGCCCTGGAAGCTGCAGCTGTGGGAGCACAAGCAGCGCCTACTGCATTATTTATTTAATCACAGTGTAGCAATACTCAACACTGGCCACTGTGATGACATAAATCTTCTCTGTCACAGGTACTCACTATCAAATTTAGAGTATTAAGACATCCACATACCTCCATTTGGCCTTTCTCTGTGGCAGTCTGACAATAAGGAAGTTTAAAGGACAATATGGCCACAGCAGGACGTGGAAGGGTGGGAGGGAACCGAGAACCTTTACAAGGGATGCACCTGTCAGTGAAAAAAGTTCCACCATAAAGACATTCTACAGTATCACAAAATCCACTAAACTAAAAACTTTTCAGGAATTAGGAACTATGAGCAGTAATACTATTTTAATAGGCCTGGAGATTTCAAATGTCTTATAAACAATCCTAGTATTACTAAGTCCACCAGAAAAATTAAGAAGCAGACACACTCACAAATGTGTTCATTTACATGATATATGCCCAACTGTCACACAAGATGTGTGTGTGACAGTACAATAGAAACACAAATTTGAGCCAGGCGGTGGTGGCACACACCTTTAATCCCAGCACTCGGGAGGCAGAGGCAGGTGGATCTCTGTTTAGTTTAAGGCCAATCTGGTCTACAAAGTGAGTTCCAGGACAGCAAGAACTACACTGTCTACACTATCTCAAAACAAAAAATAAAAAACAAACAAACTAATTTTGATCAGCTAACAGTCAATGGACACCACTCACTTGGTGACATGGACTGTTCTATGTACAGTCTACTTAACAAAACCATCTCATCTTCCCAGCAATTCTGGGATGGACACTTTCTGTCTGAGAGCTGAGGGAAAATCCCTAAGTTTGACAGTATGACCTGGCTACCCGGCAGGCAGGCAGCACGACTCATGACTCAGGGACTGAGCCGCGGACCTTGACACCACACTGCCCTTCCAGAGTAACAAGCCACACCGTCTTTACCACAGACACCAAGAGCAAACCGAAACCTTGAGAAGTTTTAAGGAATCTTTCTGGTACAAGGACAGGTAAGTTTCCTTAAACACAGCAGTAGACTACAGCAGAAAGTTGTAGGATTTCTTCTCTGATCTGTAGTTATCTCCACCAACACAGAGGAAAACAATTACCTCTAAATGAGTGTAAACGAACAGACTGTGGTACAGTTATCCTCTCAGCACTTGGGAGCCTGAGGCATAAAGATCATGAGTTTGAAGCCAGCCAGTCTCAAATCCTTAAGACACTCTCAAAAAAAGAAGAGAAGAGGAAGCAACAGCAGCAATGACTGAGGAGCAATTTTCAACCTCTGAAAAATCTGTTTATTCAGAATAAAACCAAGGAAAGTATGAAAACAGCCTGTCTCAACGCACAAAACTAAATATAATTTCATTTTTTTCTTTCCTTTCTGTTTTTGAGCCAGTCACAAATACATAGCCCAGGCTGACCCTGAAGTCTCAATTCTTCTCCAATTCCACCATGCTTGTAGAAATACATATTTCATAGGCAAACTTTTCATTGCTGGGATTAAAGGTGTGCACTGCCACCACCTGGCTAAATGGTGTGTTTGTTTGTTTGTTTAAGCTGTATTTTTTTTGTGTGTATGAGTATTATGCACACCACATTCATGCCCATGGAGTGCAGAAGAGGGTTCCCTAGAACTGGAGTATGGATAGTTGTGAGCCACCATATGAGTGAACGCTGGAAATCCAGGAGTCCAGGGTCCCTGTAAGAGAACTCTCAATGGTGGAGCCACTTCTCCAGCCCCCAAAGGCAGACTTCTTAGCATCTCAGTGTCTCAAATGTGTAAGACTATCCTAAATGTGGTAGCAGATCTACAATTCTAGCACTGGCACAGTGGAAATCAGGAGTTCAAGGCTATCCATGATTACATGGTAAGCTGAGCTCAGTTTGGGCTACATGAGATTCAATTTCAAGAAAACCACAATCATTTCTAAATTCAAATTTTTATTGTAAATTATGAGCATGGCCGAGTGTGGATCTGTGCAAATATATAAGGCGCCCAGGGAGGCTAGAAGACTGCATGGATTCCCTGGAGCTGCAGCTACAGTTGTGAACCGCACATCTTTAATCTTAGCACTTCAGAGGCAAAACAGGTGCTCTCTGAGTTCTGGGCCAGCCTGGTCTATACTGCCTCAAATAATAAGATGAAACATTCAATGACAAAAAATGAGTCATCTTAACTTTAGTAACTAGAGAGGCTAGCAAAATCCCTCATGGGTTCAAACCATAAGCTCCTATTAATAGCTTTATGTCTAGAAATGGAAACACAAGAAATTTCCAAGAACAACCATACATCCAAACACCGATTAAAAAGTTAACTAATGCAGTCTCAAAAACACAACAAAACACAGCGTCTCATTATGTAACCCTGGCAGCCCTGCAACTTGCTTCGAAGACCAGATTGACCTCAAACTCAGAGATCCAGCAGCTTCTGCCTCCTGAGTGCTGTGCCACCACACCCAGATTTTTCTTCAAAAAATAAAAATAGCATTTTTCCCTGTACTGAAGATGAAATTCTGGGTGTCTCCTACATGTTAAGCAAGTATTACTACTAAAACATATTCCCAGCCAACTAATATAGCTTATAATACTAAATATATCAACAATGGAATTCTGTAGATTCTAGGCAAACATGGAAATAAGCACTGAAACCTTTATGGTTTTCTATTAAATTCAATTTTCCATTGTCTGAAAAGACTGTATTTTATCTTCTCAAATCCCCATAATGTGGACTACGACCCACCCCAAACACTCCTGCTCTTGTCTCATAATCTGCCTAGACATGCCAGGAATAGAATATAGGAATTCCTGTCTCTAGAGATACCTTATTCTGGATATTTTAAGTGGAATCAAACAATATATAGTCCTTTAAGACCTGATTTCTTTTACTTAACATGTTTTCCAGGTTCATTTACATTATAAGTATGTATCAGTAATTTATAACTTTCTACAGCCCAATAATATAGATAGAACACATTTTAACTTTCCCTTCATCAGTTAGCAAATGAAAAGCAAATAACTACACTTATAGATGTGCTCACTTCGGCAGCACATCTACTAAAATTGCATTTATAAAGTCCCATACAAAGAGGAAGCTAGAGCCAGGCATATGGTGTAAGTGTGGATCCCAGCACTCAGGAGGCAGAGGTGGGAGGACTGCCTGAATTAGAGGCCAGACTCAGTTCTACAGCAATCTTTTCCTCTCTCTCTACACTCTGTGATAGCCCACCTCAGCTGCTGGGGATTCTCATGGATCCCAACCACCCAGTAGTGATCAGATTTCCCTTTGCAGTGCTCTCGTATGTTACAGACAGGAGTCCACGTGTTCCCAAGCCCTCTGTTAAGCATTCGAACACAGCCTTCGGAATCCACGTAACAGGGGGTACCTAAATAACCAACAACAAAGAAATCAGAAAACACAGCTATACACTGTTAAATGAACCTCCAAAAATACATACCAAGGATTCAACTTTTATTTCAAAAGCAAAAGGTAGAGGAGATAATTCAGGGTTGCTTTCTGCAAGATTTTCATTATCACATAGACCCAACTGAAGAAAAAACCCTGACTCTGACTAAAATCTATTTTAAAAAACAAAAACAAAAAACAACAAAACAGTTTCAGTGAAAACTATGCCCCCTGCTGGAATATAATAGAAAAGTTCAAACATACATCTGAAGTCTCCTGGTTAAGAAAGATGATACAATGATCAGCACTTGCTCTAAGGTGATGCTTTTGGCACTGTTTTGATGCCTCTTTTCTCTAATGGTCTAATTACTGCTCTGTAAGCTCCCAGGCACGGGGTTCTTAGGAGAAGAGAGAACACCACTGTTGCCCACCCACTGCTGCCCCTCAGAAGGTATGAATTACCCCTTTTGTTACCTTCAACCATTTCCCATAGGTGCTAGACCTGGCTGGCACCTGGGGAGAAAAAAGCTAAGAAATGAAGGCTACTCAGGACAATATTATTCTGGCATAAATAACCAATAACATTCCAACAGAAATGGCTGTTAAGTTAAAGATGAACCAAGGTTTTCAAGTAAACCAAATGGCCAATGAAGGACATACATCCCTAGTAAGCTGTATTTAAGTCCTTGGAGGAGGGGAGAGAATAGGAAGCAAGAGGAAGAAGGAAATATGGGCTTGCAAGGACCTGGCTCAGGGGAAATCTTTGAGTGTGTTGACAAGGGAGTGTCAACAACACAGAGGTGGCTTCCGGAAGAACTCAGGATGTAAAAGGCACCTGTCATAAACCACTGTAACAGGTCAGTAACAGAGCTCCAAGAGAAATATCATGTGATCCATTAATGTAACTTTTAATCTTATATAGTACTTTTGTTTGTTTGTTGTTTTTTTGAGACAGGGTTTCTCTGTGTAACAGCCCTAGCTGTCCTAGAACTAGCTCCTGTAAACCAGGCTGGCATTGAACTCATAGAGATTCACCTGCCTCTGCCTCCCAAGTGCTGGGATTAAAGGCGTGCACCACCATCACCCAGCTTTATGTAGTACTTTTAAACAAGAAATTTTAGCATTTAATCCTATATTGCCAAAATATTATGACTTAACATGTATGTAGTCAATGTAAATGAAATTCTGATAGTTTTTTGATATTCCTTTTTTTAATACTAGTCTTTAAAATTCAGTATTCTATATCTATATCTCAATTCAGACTGGCCACATTTCAAATGTTCAAGAGCCACACATAGATTAAACATAATTTTAGAAACTTTCTAACTTATGTATAGAATTTACTGGAAAAGACAAAATTTTATTAATGATTTGTATCTTCTACTTGCTATGTAACAAATAAATACTAAGAAACATAGTTTTCCAGAGTCGGAGAAATGGCTGACTGGTTACAAGCACTAGCTGCTCTTACAGAGGACTACAGTTTGGTTCTCAGAGCACACAGAGGTGGTGCACAACCACCTCTAACTATAGCTCCAGGGAATACGATGTCCTCCTCTGGATTCCATGGGCACAAACATACACATAATTAAATTTTAACATAAACAGTATTTTTAAGTAAACACTAAAATAATAAAATTATTTTCTTCTTGAAATATGTCTTTATTATAAAGAAAGGAAATGCTCTTGCCTTCAGCAGAAAACCCCAGCCACGCAAGGTAGGACTTCCTTGTAAGAGGAAGAGGGTCGCCATGCAGAACCTGTTCTTTCTTTTGCCCCAACTCTAGCAGCTGAACTCCAAGGCACTGATCTCCATCAAACCCTGTACCTAGAGAAATGCATGTATGTATCAGGCACCAAAGGTTATTCAGCCATAGTTAAGTCTAAATTATATTCTAGAATTAGTTTTACAACACTATCTATATAGTTAACCCACATGAGGAATCATTCTGATACATTAGAAACAGATTAATAACTCCTCTGACTGTGTATAAAGTGGTACTCGCTCACTTAAGAACCCCTGTGGAGAACATAATCGGTACCATGCCCTTGTCATGATCTTGGGCTATATAATGTAGGAAGGGAACTGAGCAACATGCATCCATCACTTTCTGCTTCCTGGCTATGGATATAATGCAACCAGGTAATTTAATAAACCTAGTTGCCTTTACACCCCACCATGACAGGCTGTGCCGGAGTAAACCCTTTCTCCCTCAAGTTGCTTATATCACTTGAGGTGCTCTATACCATTATCATCATTACCATTATTATTACTGGTATTCAAGACAGGGTTTCTCTGTTGACCAGGCTGGCCTCGAACTCAGAGATCCACCTGCCTCTGCCTCCGGAGAGCTGAGCTCAAAGGCGTGCGCCCCCACCACCCCACTTAGGTACTGTATCATAGCTACAAGAAAAGAAACTAAAACAGGGCCATTCAGAAATAGTAGGATACTCTGTCCCAAAAGTCATATTAGACCAGGCTGGCCTTGGCTCTTAGAGATCCGCCTGACTCTGCTTCCAAGCGCTGGGATTAAACGTGCACCACCACTGCCTGGCTTCATTCACCACTTTTTACAAGACTAAAATAGCAAGTTTTACAATCAAACATCCTGACAGGGTCTAACCAAAGATACTTATTTGAGGAGTGAAACAAAAGGAGATCAATAACAACAAAACAGCTCCAGGAGCTTCCATTTTACCCAAGTATATTATCATGTAAGACAAGGGAATACCTACCTCTGTGGTAAACAATGCAAAGCTGTTCTCCATGTCCTGCCATTGACACCACGGGTCCAGGAAGGCATAAGATTTCTTTCTGAACACCTCCAACAGTAAACAATCGAAGGAGCAAGGCAGTAGTAGCAGCAGCAGCCCACCCTTGACCAAGACATATGGCTTCAATGTCTTCACTCTGAGGCATATCAACTATCCACTCCTTGCTTGAATCCCAAGAACTGAAGTGCAGGCAATGGAGCTTGCTAAAAAATAAAACACGCCAGAAACAACTGGATTTTTAGACTCTTTTACTTCCCAAAAAAGGATTTGTCTATGTAGCCCTGGCTATTCTAGAACTAGCTCTGTAGATTCACCTGCCTCTGCCTCCTGAGTGCTGGGATAAAGGTGTGCAGCTATGTGCTATTTTTATATATATCTAACCATGATGCCAAAGTTTATTTTTCTATGTTATTACTACAATTGATTTTAAAGCAAATAATCATGAAATTCATTTGGGTGTGTGTGTGCACATGTGCGTGTCTGATGCCAGGGATACACCCACTGCCCTGAAGGTGATAAACACTCTATGACTGTGTTACATCCCAAACCCATGAGATAAATCTAAAATAATTTACATTAAATCTGTTGATTCATATTTTGAAGGATATTTAAAGACAGAAGAACATATTTACAAGATATTAAATGTAAAATATGAGGTAAGGCCATAAAGTGTTTCTATTCTAAGGTGCACACAGAACAACCAAGACTTTAAACAATTAGAAAGTATCAAAACTTTTTAAGTAACAGTTCTCATAAGAAAAGAATGAACATGTACGACTAAAGAGAGAAAGAGAAAAAAGAATGAACATGTACGACCAAAGAGAGAAAGAGAAAAAAGAATGAACATGTACAACCAAAGAGAGAAAGAGAAAAAAGAATGAACATGTACGACCAAAGAGAGAAAGAGAAAAAAGAATGAACATGTACAACCAAAGAGAGAAAGAGAAAAAAGAATGAACATGTACGACCAAAGAGAGAAAGAGAAAAAGCAATCAGATATCAGCAGTAAAACTATTAACACTGCTGAAAGCTGATGTACTTCCAGTCTCTTCTCTCTATGCATTTGGAATGCAGGTAGCACCCAAATTTGGTATCAGAAGAAATACTGATTTCCTGAATACTAATTTTAAAATAAAAAGGAAATACACAGAGCTGTGATATCTGTCTACCTATCAAATCATGTAAACTAGTTAACAATCCACTAGGCAAAAAGAAGAACTTGCTAAATACTACATTTTGATGTCATCTTCCTTTTAAAAAATTATTTTTCAAAGAAAGATTTCAAATCTAATCTATGACAAAACAAACAAAAATACTGAGGCCAGCAATAAACCAAGACTAGGATTGAATTAATTATAAGAAATATAAAAAATTTTTCAGATAATAAAAAATAATCTATACTCTGAAGTAGTAATTACTCACAAGTATCTACCAATCTGTCAACTCATCAACCTGAAGTATGGTTACATTTTCTTGCAAATAAATTATTGAAAAGGAGGGTTCATACAAAAAGAGGTCAAGGATACATACCATATTATTAATTCTAGGAGAATTCTAAAGGGAATTCAGGGGAATGAAAGGAACTCTCATTTTCTGAACATTCTACGAATGTTACATTATTAATAGTAATAGCAGTAACAACATAAAACATAATCTCATCTCTCTTGTATTAGAAGTTACATCCTATCATTTTCATATGCAGAAGATGCAACAAGGAGACAACTAAGAACAAAACAACATATTCTGAGGGGTACAGGTGCTTACACCCAATCCTAGTTTCTGGTATTCTGTAGTATAAAAGACACAACTTGATCTAACAGTTCAACAATGCCAGATTCCCCTCCGTACCTTGCTAATTCATCAGTGCTTTCACATGCCAACAAAACAGCTTCATGGGAAAGAGTTCCCATTGTGTAGTTGAAAGCGTTCGATAGGTGCGTTGCATGATGGATGGAGGTGTCGTGGAATTCCACATCTATGGCACTGTCCTGATCATCGTTATAGCAACGAATAATCCCAACAGAGTTCCACACCTACGAGTATGTAAGACCAAGTAAGAAAAACAAACCCCTAAGGCCAGATTACAAGAGCACTGACCTAGCACTATAACTCAATCTGTATCCAGAGTTACCACATTTTATCTAATTCAGCGTAGCTTCAGAAAACAGTGGTAATTTCAGAACAATGACTAATTATTCTTTCCTTTATAAAAAGTCACATAATCAATTAGCAAGTGGAATACTTAATATTTTAAGAATTACATAACACAATTGAAAAAGCACTTAACCAAACCATTAAATTCTTAAAAATAAATACCTCAAACTTTGAGTTTCTACACAAATAAAGATGTAAATGCAATATTTATTTCTTTATTCAAATAACTGGCTACAGAATAAATATACAAACTGTAAAGCAACATAAACTGGTACCATTTGGAAAGTTTATCTTCTACTGATGTACACTACAGGCTCACACTTGGTCCTTGTCTATCTGTCTTTCTTTTTAATGTATCTGAGTGTTTTTCCTACATGTATGTATATGTACCATGTTCATGTATGGTGCCAGAAGAGCATGTTAACATAGCTATAAATAAAATATTGACACTAAGATGTATTGCTTGATGAGAATTCTTAACAAAGTTTTATGATGAAACACCACTCTTTGTATTTATACTAAAATGTATGCCAAGACCAGGTCTTCGGTAAAAACATCTAACAACATTTGCAGAAAGAAAAACATCAAATAAATAACAAATAACATCCTAAACTTTCAAACTCTCAAACTTGAAGCAAATGCTAATATTTTCATTAATCAATTCAAAAACATCTAAATGCTCACTGTGTTATACCTTGTTTTAAATACTAAGATATTAGGTTCTCTTTTCTAATTTTTAAAAATTTAAAAAGTTTTATGTGTGTGGGTTTTTAATCTGTGTGTAATGTCTGTGTACCACTGTAGAGGCCAGAAGAAGCTATTCAGTTCCCTAAGACTGGAATTACAGACAGCTGTGAGCTGCCACTCTGGCTGGGCAATTGAATCTAGCCAGCACTCATAACTTCTGAGTCCCTAAGATACTAACTAGTTTTTAAAAAAGAACAAGCTCGCTGGGCGGTGATGGTGGTGGTTACACCTTTAATCCCAGCACACAGGAGGCAGACACAGGTGGATCTCTGCAAGTTTGAGGCTAGCCTGGTCTACAGAGTGAGTTCTAGGACAGTCAGGACAGTTACACAGAGAAACTGTCTCAAAAAACCAAAAAGGAAAAAAAACAAAAAAGTGTTATAAAAACATTTTCCAACAAGTGTTTTATAACCCAAATAATATTTTACATAAAAAATATAGCCAGGTATGATGGTACACACCTATAATCCTAGCACGCAGGAAGCAAAGGCAGGAGGCTATCACAAATTTGAAGTCAACCTGGTCTACATAGTGAGTATTAGGCTACTCAGTGAGATTCTGAGGAATAAGGTTTAGATATATTCCAACAAGTATTACAAGACATATAGTCATATTTTTGTTATTTCATTTTACAAAACAGAATTAACAAAATTTTCAATAGTAATACTGAAATAAAATTAAAAATTTTAGTTAACCATGAAATAAACCTACCACAAAATTACATCAATCAAAATGCTCTAGCCTACTTAAGCAAGGTTTTTAAAATTATTTTTGAATCTATCAAATAAACTGTAGGGGAAACAATGCTGAAGAATTACATGAAAGTCAGGTGTAGCTGAAGGCTTACCATGAATCTGTGAGAGAGATGCAAGGGTGTAGAACTGGGCTGGAACGGCTTCTGTCGGGGTGTTGGCATGGGCCCATCATAGAATGGCCTTTGGGATTTTGTAAGGGGGAGATTATGAATACTGCCTGCCTGGTCATCTTCCCCTTCCTCTTTGTGAAGACCAGTATTTAGCATTGTAGCATCTACAATACAAAGAAGTATAAAACAATCATAAAATTAACAACCTAGAAAAGGAAAAGCATTATGAAGAGCAGAGGGGCGTTCCTACATTTCTCAGGCATGGCTGACACACTACTCGCCTCTTCGAGCACGTTAAAGAAATGGAGCGATGATGCAAACGCCCTGGGAGACAGAACACACAGTGCCTTATGTCAATCTAGGCAGCCACAGCAAACTTTGTTAATAGTCTCTGCATTGTTAGCTACCATCCAGTTACAGGAAAAATACTCATTTTACCAATTCTTGATTTCTATAAATCAGTTTCTATTTCTTTTTTAAAACGTTCTGGGTAGACCAGCGAGATGTCTAAGCAATTAAAGCTTCTTGCTGTGCAAACTTGGTAACCTGACTTTGATTCCGAGAATCCACAGAAAGGTAGAGGGAGAGAACCATGTATGCTGTGACATGCACACACACGAATCATAATTTTTTTTAAAGTCTGGGGCTGTAGAGACAGCTCAGTGGTAAAAGTGTTCGCCACATACTTGTGGGTCTCAGAGACTGAACCCAGATTGTTAGCCTTAATAAGAAGGCACTTATACCCAATAAGCCATCTTGCTGGACCAGTTTTTGTAATTTAGCTTTGTGTGTCTTTGAGCGCAGATATGCATATGCCATGACACGTGTGGCGGTCAGAGGACAACACTGGGAAGTGAGTTCTCTCCTACTATCTTGTGGGACCTGGGAATCAAGCTCGGGTGGTGAGATTGGGCATAAGAGCACCTATCCTGGGAGCTAGACCTCTCTAACTTTTCTGTTGTCAATGTCATTGAGTTCATCTCTATTATTTCCTATTTGTTAGGAGTATAACTTATTTTATAGTTTGTTAGAAAGACTTAGATGGCTGATTTGAAATTTTTTTAACATAGGATTTAGAATGCAGTTCTAAACACTAATTAAGCCATCTGATAGTTTTAGTAACATCTGGAAAACTAATAGCAAGGGGATTATCACACACGCAAAGTCAAATTCATACCAGCTGAGTTTTCATCATCTCCCAGGACATGACTTCTCCGTCTGAGACGATCCGCAGCCAGCATGAGGTCATCGTCCTCATCCTCATCATTTATAATTCCTTTTGAGAAAGAAGGGATCGCAACCGCACTGTCATTTAGAAAATCGCCAGCGCTACTCGTATCATCTCCATCAAAAAGATCATTGTAATCCTTTTCCACTCTACTAGACACCTTGAAAAACCAAATTAGAACATATTAGTAAGTGATGCAGAAAACACAACTAGGCAAAAGGAGGCTCTTTATCTTTGCTGTTGATGTGGTGCCAAAGACAAATCCAGCTCCTTGCACATAAATGTATAGCCTTGACTTCCAGAGGGACCTCTTCGTGATTTTGGTTTTTTGAGACACTGTCTCATATATCCCATGCTGGCCTCAAACTCACTATGCCACTAAGTGATCTTGCTGCACCTACCTGGCAAGCGCTGGGACTACAGACAACCAAACCCACCTGGCTCCTAAAGACATGTTCAAACCCTGCCAAGACGTTCCTATGATGTAAAGTGACTAGCCAATACACTGATTTTAAGTGCTGTATACTCTGGGGACAGGTCAGGTGTAGAGACAGTAAGCAAAAACCATTTGCAGGAAGCCTCCTGAAGTGCTATCACATGCAGCACTGCTAAGTTGGCCTGCTCACCCTGAACCTCTTTTCCAGACACTGCTAAAGGACGAGGCACTTCCCCTGACACTCCGGCTCGCTCGGCTGCTCTCCAGACCCCCCAACCACCCTCACAACCTCCCACAGCTGCCTGCTGACCTCCATGCCTAATTTAAAGGCATGGCTCTCTTCTACATCTCCCTCGAGGCTCTCAGCAACTGCCGGGAGTTTCCACTTGCCTACTATTGTTTTCCTTTCTAACTCTAATAAAATAGTCCTCCAACTTCCTTCTAAGTCCATCTTAACTTGTTTTATTAATAAAACTAAGAACCCACAAAAGGGAACCCCAATTTCCTCAATAACATGTAGAAGCCATGAAAGGACACTAAAGCAGTCCCTGTGCTGCCACGGAAGCCCATGAGAAAGCCTGTGGTAAAGGAGGGCTAGAGGGGCAGAGGGGGAGCAGGTTTTGAAGTTCACCACCGACAGCGCCCACCCTGTAGAAGAAAGCTGGAATCTGGGAGAAGAGCTGTGACACTGGGAGGAACAAGAGCGAGGTCACTGTAACTTCTAAGATGCCCTTTCCAAAAGCACTGGGAATATTCCACCACACCATCAAGGGAATTCTTCCTATGAATCCACATACACAGTCCACTCTATGAAAACCTCGGAATGTTCTCTCAAGATAGAACATTTTCAATGCAAAATGAATCTTTAAATGGGCAGGGTCCACATATGATTCAGTGAGGACCCTGAACTTTTGTTGTTGTTTTGTTTTTGTTTTTTGAGACAGGGTTTCTCTGTGTAGCCCTCGCTGTCCTAGACCAGGCTGGTCTCGAACTCACAAAGATCCACCTGCCTCTGCCTCTGAGTGCTGGGACTAACAGTGTGTGCTGGCAAGCTGCCTAGCCGAGGGCTTGAATTTTAAATTGTGCTTTTCTTTGAATGTTCTTGTAGGATGCAGTTCTTTGTAAGTGTAGGGTAAAAGAGATAACTGGACCAAGAAACCAACCAATCACTGAGCACCCTGACTCTGAACCCAGAGTCAGAGAAAGAAACACCCCCTGTATTTGAGGCCTGGGCCAGGGAGAGAAACAACTTTATCCCTGAACCCAGGAAGAAACACATGTGCCCTGGCTCTGAAACTAGTGTCAAAGAAACACACTTTATCCCTAGAATCAGAGCCAGTGAAAGAAATATGCCCTGGTCCTAAGATTTGAGTCAAAAAGCTAAAAAGGACCAGAGAAAGAAACACAGTTTGATCATGAAGTCAGAGCCATCTCTGCTCCTGACTAGCTAAACTGACCAATCCCTGAACAGGGAAAAACTAACCAATCCCCCTTCTCCCTGGGAAAACTCCGCCCCTAAGAAGCACTATATAAGCCCCTACAAGGCTTCCGTTGAGAGCTGCTCTAAAATGGCAGAGGCAGCCACTTTGCTGGATTCCTCCTTCCCAAATAAATCTCTTTTTCAAAGGAGTCTTGAGTGACATCATTCGCTGGTACAGGGCAGAAGAACCTGGCTGGGACATCCCTTAGGGGACTGAGCTGAAAAACCCTGCTGAGACAATCACTAGGAGGCCTCAACAAGGCGGAGCAAAACAGAAGAACCTTGCTAGAATGCTCAAGGGGCAAGGCCACTGGAGGAAAAGTAACAACTTTTCACCAGAGCAGGAGATTGCTACATTTCTGCAGGGGGCTTCCCTTGAGGGAGAAGAAGCAGATAGCTCTGCTAGGACGCTCCGGGAAGGGAACAGAGCAGAACTCAGCTTGTAGCAGCTTTCCAGAAAAGCAGGATCCCTCTATCCTGTGGGGAGACCATCCCCTACCGCACCCCAGCTTCAGGAAGCCTGGCTTCCGGATAGTCAGGACACCTTTCCTCCAGGGCTGAGCTGTCCCATTGCAACTCTAGCCTCTAGAGCAGTCCTATAGCAGCTCAACACCCCCCCCCAGCCCCCTGCTGTCCTATTGTGGCTCTAAGTATATCCTGGCTTCCCGTCAAGTCAGGACATCCCAATACTACTACTGAACCACATTCCCCTGCAGTAAATACTACTTAATGTATTTTATTCTTGAAATAAAAATTTTAGCTAATCAAATTACAGAATGTAAAGATTATTACATGTATGTTCAAAATATACTTTTGAAAACTACTGAGAATATCTAGGAATGATGATCAATGTCTCTAAATCTCAGGATAACATTTCAGAGTTGAAAAGATTGAGAAGTTTGTTTTGTTTCTACTTGTATGCTGCAATTCTAAATTGTATCATGTTGATGAATAAATATATTGTTTTTTAACTGAAAAAAATTTAAAAATTAAAAAAAATTCTGTGACTGGTTACACTAACAGTAAAGACTCATGAATCACTCTCCTCAATTAACTAGGATGAAGGAGAAGAGGATTAGAATGCATTGATCTAAAATATCAATTTGGTTTTTTATGGTTTTTGTTTTTTTTTTTTGGTTTTTGGAGACAGGGTTTCTCTGTGGCTTTGGAGCCTGTCCTGGAACTAGCTCTTGTAAACCAGGCTGGCCTCGAACTCACAGAGATCCGCCTGCCTCTGCCTCCCGAGTGCTGGGATTAAAGGTGTGCGCCACCACTGCCTGGCAAGAATATCAATTTGTATTAATTCATAAATAAAATTTAGGAACAACCAAAAAGAAGCTCCTTCTGAGAACAGAGCAGGTGCCTTGGGTTAGGGTTAGAATCACAGGTGATTATAGCCACTCCAACATCTACCAAAGTGCCTAAAAGCAAATCCTGGGTTCCTCACTCTTGAGTAGAGCCTGGGGCCAGAGGAGAAAGGCCCCCTAGGAGACCCCAGATACAGATGGATACTCTGCTGCGCCCTATCAAAAATTTAATATTCATCTTCAAAGAAGGAAACAGAACAAAAAATGTGCCAAAATACAAGCAAGAGCTCACTCCTCAACAGCCACTCTCCAGAAGAGAAGCCACCCATGACTGCCACGACAGCTCCTTCAAAGCCTCCTGACTGCACTGTAAAACATACTCTCTTGTTGGGTGGGGGCTGACACCCATGCGGGCCTGCAGCTCCTGACTCTCCTGCCTCAGCCTCCCAAGTTCTGGGGTTAGAGGGATGCCAGAACTCTGCCTGACCTATCATTTACTTCATTATTTTTTAAACAAGATATTACTTAGGCAAAACACATTTACTTTAAACCAACTCTCTAAAAGCTTATGGTTTTTGTTTATGTGCTTATAGAAATAACATAATGGAACCAAGAAAACCACAAGGGGTAAAGAAAACAGATTTAACCAGTATTTCCTAGGCATGTGGCCACTCTTCAGGTGTCAGGCATCATTACTAACAAGCTTTCAGATCACTGCAGGTCAAACAGGGAACAGATGCACTACAAAGCACTAGACCAGTGAGCCATAACGCACATTGATACTTTTGTACCAGCAAATTCTAACCAAAACACTGCTAAGGGATTAAAAACCAATATATCTCAAATCTTTTAGATGGAAGTAAATGTAATTATGTTTTGGAAATTACTGTTAACAAAAAGAGAATAAGGTATCAAATTCATATATTTAAGTATATGATTTAATGAGTAATTAAGTTGATAACTAGATGTTATATGGTATTATTTTAACTATTCCAGTGATAGCCTTAAGTATTATAAAAAGAAGTTAGCCAAGAACATCTTGGGATTTTCTTATTGGGAAAATATTAATTTTTGCCTTGCATTTATGGTAAAGTAGATAAAACATTAACTAATGTTAAGGAGGAAATAAGTACTATGCCTCATAAACCAAACTGGAAAGAGCATTCCATTGTGAGTAGAATTAAAGATTCATAAAAGTACTTTAGACCAAAACTTCTTCCTTATTGTCTCAAGACAAGGATTCACTGAGTTGCCCAGGCTGAATTTGCTGTGACCTAGGCAGCCCTCTAAGACTGTGACACTTCTGCATCAGCACTCTGAAGAGCTTGGCTTACAGGCTTGCACCCCCATACCACCATACCTAGCTAAAATTATTTTAATTTACTTAAAAATAACAAAAACCAGGCTGGAGAGATGGCTCAGTGGTTAAGAGCACTGGCTGCTCTCTCAGAGATCCTGAGTTCAATTCCCAACAACCACATGATAGCTCACAACCATCTACAGTGAGATCTGGTGCCCTCTTCTGGAGTGCAGGCATACACGCTGGCAGAATGTTGTAAGCATAATAAATAAATCTTTAAAAAAAACCAAACATTTATACATTTATTTTGCATGTGTGCTGGGCAAGATGGACTTGTGGAAGTCGGAGGAAAATTTATAGGAGTTGGTTCTGCCCTTCCACCACATGGGTTCCTGGGATCAAATTCAGATCACGAGGCTTGCATGCCTTCACCCAATAGCCATCTCACCAGCCCTACCTTTTGTTTGTAATCAAGGTTGCATATGTATGTTGGCATGAATTAGTCAAATAGTCTTACGCGTCGTATCATAAATCTGAAAACAACCTTCTGCACAGACATCAACTCCCTTCTCCGCGGAGTACATCTCTCCCTATTTTAGTTGTTTCTGTTGAGACAGTGTCTCACTGTGTACCCAGGCTGGCCTCAAATTCTGTTTACCTCTACTTTCTAAGCACTGGGATTAAAAGGTGTGTGCCACCACTCTGGGCCTTTGGTTTTTCCTTGAGTATTTTCTTCCATGCTTGTAAGCAATATTCAAGTGCTATTTTTCAATGTTTTCCACTTTTCCGCGTATGCTTAGCACACCCTATTAATATCCTTCTATGAAGGCCGGTGACTATGTACAGCCACCTCTACTCCATGCTCATGTTCACACTGCTCACCAACCCCATCCTCACTAGAAAGCCTCACTTCGACGTTATCAAGGCACAGTTATTTAGGCTACTAACACCATGAAAGCTTTTTATGGCCGAATAAAAGTTGTGATAGCCAACACATACAAAGTGCTGTGCCACAAACACTCTTCTCTTCTTCTTCTTTTTTTTTTTTTTTTGGTTTTTCGAGACAGAATTTCTCTGCAGCTTTGGAGCCTGTCCTGGAACTAGCTCTTGTAGACCAGGCTGGTCTCGAACTCACAAAGATCTGCCTGCCTCTGCCTCCCGTGTGCTGGGATTAAAGGCATGCACCACCACTGCCTGGCTGTGCTACCCACTCTTAACAACATATAATCCACATAGTGCTTACAACAACCTTAAGTCACAGGCACTATTTCTACCTGTATTTTAACAAGCTTATTACATCGCTTTTCCTTTCATGTACAACTTGTTCCTAGAGTAATATTTTATTCTCCTCCCATCTTTTCTGTTGGAATAATACCTGATAAGAAGAATACAAGGTGATAATCTTTGGGGGCCACCTACAAGTGAACATGCAAGCACCATCACATTCATGTAACATATTTTAACACGCAAGCACCATCACTTCCATGTAACCTATTTTAACATGCAAGCACCATCACTTTCATGTGACCTATTTTAACACACAAGTGCCATCACGTCCATGTGACCTATTTTAACACGCAAGCGCCATCATGTCCATGTGACCTATTTTAACACGCAAGCGCCATCATGTCCATGTGACCTATTTTAACATACAAGCGCCATCACATCACGTCCATGTGACCTATTTTAACACACAAGGGCCATCACGTCCATGTGACCTATTTTAACACGCAAGCGCCATCATGTCCATGTGACCTATTTTAACACGCAAGCGCCATCACGTCCATGTGACCTATTTTAACAAACAAGCGCCATCACATCACGTCCATGTGACCTATTTTAACACGCAAGCGCCATCACGTCCATGTGACCTATTTTAACAAACAAGCGCCATCACATCACGTCCATGTGACCTATTTTAACACACAAGCGCCATCACATCACGTCCATGTGACCTATTTTAACACGCAAGCGCCATCAAGTCCATGTGACCTATTTTAACAAACAAGCGCCATCACATCACGTCCATGTGACCTATTTTAACACGCAAGCGCCATCATGTCCATGTGACCTATTTTAACACGCAAGCGCCATCATGTCCATGTGACCTATTTTAACACGCAAGCGCCATCATGTCCATGTGACCTATTTTAACACACAAGCGCCATCACATCCATGTGACCTAGTCTCAGCACAGTATTTCCAAACCTTCCCTCATCCAATGCTACTCAATTGTATCCAGGATTCCTACTCGATTTTGCCTTTCTAGAGAACAACTGTCCACCATGCTAAAACAGACAGGAGGATTTGGGGAGAAGGGTTACCACTCTGTACATACTGACACTGAGACTGGAGGATCTGTTTGCTCAGTAAATCAAATTTACTGTTGTCAGTCCCACTTTGGGAAGTGCTTAATGCTACTAAATTCTGACTCTTTAGGGATCTAGTCGTGCAAGCTGGCTTGTACCTCAGTTCTCCACCACTGCAGTATTAAGATCCTACTTGCTGAAAACCTAATTTAAAATAATCTTCCTGTATTTTAATCTGCAAAGCTTTATTTCTAGCATGACTTCAATTGTCCTCTTCGCCCTATGTGATTCTTCATTTAAAGTTATTTACTCGAGGCCAGCCTGGCCTACAGAGCGAGTGTCAGGACAGTCAAAGCTACAGAGAAACCCTGTCTCGAAAGAAACCAAAAAAAAAAAAAAAAAAAGTTAATTAGTTTTAATAGGGTTTTCAGGAGGAGGAGCATTTATTTTGCAACTTACAAATGGAAGTCTACACCAAGACTTGAAATATGAAAAGGCACGTTTGTCAAGGAAAGTGAATGAACAAAAGCAAGGAGATATAAAACAAGGTCGCCAGCTCAAAGCAGGCTGGGAGCTCAGAGAACCAAGCAGAGGAAGCAGCCAGTTGAAGCTTTAAGAGCGGAGCCTAATTCAGGTAGAAAAGGCTGATGAGCCAGTTAAGACCTGTCTCGATAATTAAATGTTATTTTTTATTTATTTTGTTTGTTGTTTTTCAAGACAGGGTTTCTCTGCGTATCTCTGGCTATCCTGGAGCTTACTCTGTAGCCCGGGCTGGCCTCAAACTCACAGAGATCCACCTGCCTCTGCCTCCCGAGTGATGGGATGAAGGCGTGCGCCACCACCATCAGGCTCAGTTTGAAGGCGTGCGCCACCACCATCAGGCTCAGTTATTAAATTTTAAGTTTTAGTTCTAAAACATTTATCTAACAATTCTCATACAAAATGCAAAAATAGTATTTTACAAAAAATTACAAAGTAATAAAAAGAAAAAACAAGAAAATCATTTAGAAAAGCATTTAATGGAGGAAACAAAGCTTCCTTGTAAAATAGATGAGAAATTTAGGTTGAACAGATGTAAATAGCTTTATTACAGATGATTACTGAACATCTAAGATAGAAAAAAAAACTGTAATTTCACAAGAAAATAAGGCAGTGTACTATATTTTCTAAATCCACAGAGAAACACTTGGAAAAACGGTTCCAGCACACTACACATTACCTTACTGCTCGACACCTTGCCACTGAGGTCACAAACATTCTCCAGGATCCCAAGGTTCCCCTCCACATCAGTGTAACAGATTCGGCCACAAGTGGGATGCCAGGCCAAACCACAAACTGCATAACCTTTTTCGTGTTTCACCCTAAAAATGAAAAAGTAGGCTCTTTTAAAGTCACAGTCACTGGACTAGAGAATGTGATTCAGTAGTAGAGTCCTTGCCTAGCAAGCATTCAATCTTCAGCACCATCCAAAAACAAATAAAAACTACATTTCTTTACTTTCTAGGTAAATTTGAACATAAAAAAAATTACACAGTACTGGAGATGGCTCAGTGTGTAAGGACTCTTGTCACCAAGCCCGAGTTTGACCTCCAGAACCCTCCCAATGTGAGAACTGACTCATGCAATGTCTTCGAGCTCTACAGTACACTGCAATGTGCATGCTCTCTCCAGTGTGCACATACACACAAACAATGAATAAGTAAATAATTATTTAAAAAAACTAAATGGTTTTCATCATCTAAGAGCTATTTTCATTTTGATTAACAGTTAAAATGGGTAAATATTTTCTAATAAAGCAGAAACAGGGGGCTGGAGAGATGGCTCAATGGTAAAGAGCACTGGTTGCTTTTCCGGAGGGCCCAGGTTCAATTCCCAGCACCCACATGGCAGCTCACAACTGCCTGTAATTCCAGTTCCAGGAGACCCGACACCCATGGCAAACCGCCAATGCACATAAAATAAATAAATATTTTTTAAAAAAAGACAAATAAAAAACAATGAATTGTACCTTTCCATGCAGTCTTTGGTTTCCACATTCCAAACTACAATTAAGCCATTAATAGTACCTGCAGCCAAATACTGCCCACAGGGAGACCAGGTAACTATATTGAGTGTCTACAAAGAAACAGTTAATAATAATGTTATATATTTAAAAACTACCCACTTTATTACCCCCAAATAGCTTTAAATCTCTAGTCTATATTATTCTAATCACATTTTAAATGGCAATAAAGTATACTTATTTTTAACCTTTTTAAGTAATCTTTAGCTATTAGCATATGTTGTTTTGCTAGCCAAGAGGAAATTAGTACCTACCTAACTCTTAATAGTGAAATATAACAATATAAAACAATGTTAACATCCTGAAAAGAGAAAAAGAAAGAATTCCCTCTAAGATTCACCACCAAATGAAGACACCAGTCAATGAGGGGAACCTTAGCAAGTCACTGCTGCTACCCAAAGCCTTGAACTGCAAAAACATACATAAGTATAAATAGTGAATGAATATAGATCAGTAATTTTTTTGACATAAAATGTGAGAGAAATGAGGAAATGAAAGACAGAGATAAAATAAGAAAAAGAACAAGGTGTTGGAGAGGTGGCTCAGTGGTTAGGAGCACTGGCTGCTTTAGAAGAGGCCCAGGTTCAGTTCCCAGCACCCACGTGGCAGCTCACAGCCATCCAGAACTCCAGTGCCAGGGGTTCACAGCCCTCTTCTGGTCTCCTCAGGCACCAGGCAAATACACAGCCCACTTATACATAGGCACAAAAACAAAACATACACTTAAAGAAAAATAATTATCCAGGCGTGGTGGCAGACATTTCTAATCCCAGTGAGGCTGAGGCAGTTGGATTTCTTTTCTTTTTCTGTTTTTGTTTTGGTTTGGTTTTTCGAGACAGGGTTTCTCTGTGGCTTTGGAGCCTGCCCTGGAACTAGCTCTGTAGACCAGGCTGGTCTCGAACTCACAGAGATCCGCCTGCCACTGCCTCTTGAATGCGCCACCACCGCCTGGTGAAGCGGGTGGATTTCTATAAATTAAATGCCAGCCTGGTCTACATAGAGAACTCAAGGCCAGAAAGGGCTATGTGGTGAGACCCTGTGGTAGTTTTAAAGAAACAGCCCCCAAAGTGAGTAGCACTATTTGGTTTGGTCTTGTTGGAGGAAGTGTGTCACCGTGGAGGCGGGCTTTGTGGTCTCAAATATACTCAAGCCATGCCCAGTAAGACAGACCACTTCCTGTGAGTCAAGATGTAGGACTCTCAGTTACTTCTCCAGCACCATGTCTGCCTGTGTGCCGCCATGCTGCTCCAGGATGATAATGGACTAAATTGAAAATGTGAGCCACCCCAATTAGATTTTTTTCCTTTATAAGAGTGGCTGTGGTCATGGTCTCTTCACAGCAACTGAAACCCTAACTAAGACAGGTCCTGCCTAAAAATAAATAAATCTTAAAAAAAAAAACAAAAAAACTAACAATCTTTCATCTACTACTAGAGACTAGATTCACAAGTCTTATTGAAACTTACAATAAAAATTCAAGAATAATTTCCTCTAATATCAAGCTAAGGGTAACTTTACTTTCTATAAATTTATTTCTTTTATTTATATACCCATTTATTAATTTTTTATGTGTATGGTGATTTTGCCTGAATGTTTGCCTGTGTACCACAAGAGGGCAGATACCCTAAAACTACAGTTTCTTATGGTTGTGAGCTGCCATGTAGGTGCTGGGAATCAAACCTGGGTTCTCTGAGAGCAGCCAGTGATCTTAAGCACTGAGTCATCTCTCCAGCCTACATGCTTCCTCTGACAACTGTGTTAGTAAAGCATGCATTCAATTCTTGCTATAGTTACTATTCCACATGTCACTTACAAACCCACCTGAGAGATAGAACTATCTGAAAGATCAAATGGATTACTCCAAGTTTCTCTTTTGTACAGCTTAACAGATTTTTCCACAGGAACTGCTAATAACTATTGGGAAAGACAAACAAAGTTACATAAATTCAATTTGCAGAGCTAATTGCAAAGCTAATCTAGGTAAACTCACAAGACATAAGAGCAAATTTGAATTTCAATCCCTACTAATAAACTCAAAATAAATCACAATTTGAAATTTTGATAAGAAAAAATAAAAATGAGTGACCATCCCTCTATTACTTTCAATGAAAAACAAAGCAATAGTATAGTAGCTACTGCATATAATAAATACCATGCTTGTATGAGTGAGAGAGAGCAAGCACACCTCAGTGCACTCAGAGAGGCCAGAGGACAACCTGTAGGAGTCTGTTCTCTTCTTCCACCTACTTAGGTTCTGTGGTTCAAGCTCAGGCTGTCAGGCTTGTCAGCAAGTACTTTATCCATAAAGACATCCCACTGGCCTCTGCCTCCCAAGTGTTGAAATTAAAGATGTGTGCCACCACAGGAAAAAAAAAAAGCTAGTCTAACTTTCTTGTATTTTTTTTTACGATTTAATTTTACTATATGTGTATTTTGCCTATTTGCATGTCTGTGCCACTCGCATGCCTGATGCCCATGGAGGCCAGAAGTGAGGGTCGGATGCCCTAGAACTGGAGTTACAGATGCCTGTTAACCACTTTGTAATTGCTGGGAATTGAAGCTGGGTCCTCTGAGAGAGCAGGCAGTGTTCTAAATTGCTAAGCCATCTCTCCCACCTCAGAATCTACCCTTCTTATATCTAAAAATCCATCTCATTTGTTGCTAGGGAATAAAGTGAGAGTCCTTGATTTTTTAATTTTTAAAATTACATTTGCATTTATTAATTTATTTTGTGTGTGTGCATGTGCAGCAGTTGGTCTTCTCCTCCCAGGTGTGTCTAGAGGATCAAATTCAGGTAGCTAAACCTGGCAGCAAGAACCTTTACCTGTTGAGCATCTCACTGGCTCTATAAAACTTTTAATGTCTTGTGAAGAAAATGAAATCAACTTCTTGTTTAGTGTATTCGTCCAAGAACAGGTAAGTAGAAAAAATAAAACCATGGAAGTTCTGGGAGATAGCTGAGTGGAAGAATGTGCTTTAACTACACAAGGTCCAGGACTTAGGAAGAAAAACAACCACAAAAAACAGCACCATCAAAACACTAAAAAAACAAAAAGTGTACTAGGCGGTGGTGGCGCACGCCTTTAATCCCAGCACTCGGGAGGCAGAGGCTGGCAGATCTCTGTGAGTTCAAGGCCAACCTGGGCCACAGAGCGAGTTCCAGGACAGGCTCCAAAGCTACACAGAGAAATCCTGACTCAACACCCCCCTCCAAGAAAAAACAAAACAAAAATAAAAATAAAGACCCCAAACATGCATTTTTTTCCCATATTTAAAAAAAGGCTAATAGAGTGAGACTGAACTGGGTGGTGGTGGTGCACACCCTTAATCCTAGCACTTGGGAGCCAGAGACAGGAGGATCTCTGTGATTTTGAGGACAGCCTGTTTACAGAGTGAGTTCTGGGACCACCAAGGCTATGCAGAGAAAACCTGTCTTGAAAAAAAATTAAAATAAAAAACATTTAAAAAGTGGGGCTGAAGAGAGAGTGCAGCTGTTAAGGGTACTGGCTGCTCTTGCAGAGCCTGGGTTTGACTCCCAGAAGCTCACAGCAGTCTGTAACTCCAGCCCAAGGGGATCCAATGCCCTTTTCTGGTCCACTCAAGCACCAGGCATGCAAGTAAAACATGCAAACAAAGAAACTAATTAATTAAAAATCTAATAACGTATTTTACTTTTAAATAGCAATAGGTATTATATAACATCATGGAATTATTTTAAAAAATACATAGAATGCTTCATGAGTTTGCATGTCATCCTTGCATAGGGATCATCCTAAAATTCTCTGTATCATCCCAATTTTAGTAAATATGCTACCAAAGTAAATTTACACTCTTAAGTGTTCACTCAACTCACGGAGGCTAAGTATGGATATACATGCCTATAACCCCAGCATTCAGAAAGAGTCAGGAGACTTCTGACTTCTGGACTACATAGCCCTGTGTCAAAGGAAAAATATCTTCAAGATCCAAAAGGAAGGGTCTGTCCTGAAAGTCTCTCCAAATCAGAACCAGTTCTACTCATAATGGCAAACATAAGCAGACTATAAAAGTTCATGAGCTGGGTGCATGTGAGCCTGTAATTCTAATACTCAGAGGCAGAAGCATGAGTTTAAGGTCTTCCTACATAGCAAGCTTGATCATGAGCCCCTTCCCAAAATAAAACAAAGAATGTGTAAATATAGATGCATGTGTGTAAATATATATATTTAAGTATTCATGTATAGCGATGTCTTTATTAATAAGCATTAACAGTCTAGCTACAACTACTACTTTGTAGTTTGATAGTTTGTACTTAATACATCTTAAAGTCTATTTCATAAGAACATGAAAGATAGCCCTCATTCTTATATTTTTGGTTGTGAGCCTAGCCTTTAACGGCTGAGCCATCCCTCCAGGCCGAAAGATAGCCCTCATTCTAACCGTTAGAGAGAATCTAACTTTCAGGACTACCAACATTTATCTAACCAGTTGCCTATAAATGAATTCCTAAGACAGTTGCAATCTCATTGGATGGTATAATTTTTGTTATACATAAACTGTAGTGCACAGGTATAAATATACTTATAGAATATACCTAAAAGCAGCACTGAGTCATTTATTCTGAGCAAGACTTCCATATCTATTCAACACTGAAATAATCCTGTTTCAGAGTTGTTCCATTAAGTGTTAATGAACAGGAAAATACAAGAATAGTTCATGTAAACACATAATTTGAAAAGCTCTATCCTTTCACTTTTACAAGAGTCCAAGGTGGCATTCATACTCTCTTGGCAAGTGTTATTGCTCGTAGAGCCATCTTGCCAGTCCGCACCCCAGCTTTTCATATTCTTTTAAAAAATTGTCCACTGTCCTCTTTATGCATGCATGCATACACCCAAACATCACATTCATATACACACAATAAAATTTTTAAAAGTTAAAACATTTCTTGAAGCATTCCAGTATTAATTATTTGACTTTGAGTTCTAAAATATATAATACAAATATAATTATAATAAAAAAAACCAAGTTTCTCACATTAAAAATTAACAAGGACTGAAAGTGTCGCTTACTTTCCCGGCTCCGGGCTGCCACGCGAGTCTGCAGATGGACCTGGCATTCACAACATCATTGCACTTTTGCAGGACTGGCCAACTAATAGCACATGTCTGTTTTTTAAAAAAGAAAATTTATTCCTCTTTATCAAAATTTCTCTCAAAATTGAGGTAAAACAGACTTAACAACAGGTGGTTTCTTCCATTTGTTATGTCTTGGGAAAATGCAACTTAATACATTTTAACTGTCACAACTAATTACCTTCAGATACACAAAGAGTACAAACTTTACACAGGAGCATTCTCTGTGCACATTAAACAAACATGACTCTCATAAATCAAAAAGCCCAGAAAAGGCCTTCAATAAATTAAACATGTAAACAAAAATAAATAAATCTTGAAAGGTCTGCCATAAAATAGTAAGGCATCAGTGTTATCAAAGTCAGAACTACTTCCTTCAAGACTTCAGGCAAAACTGTGGCTACTGAGACCTACCTGTGAAGGATATTTCCCTATCAGCCACAGTATCTATATGATCACAAACCCACTGACTGCCTCAGGGAGACCACACTGTTCCCTTTGCCCAACCAGAGAGTGTTTTAAAAAATGTGTACGAGGCGTGGTTAGCAGAAGTTTAAGTTCTATGTCACTCTCCACGTCAAGTGTGGCTTCTGTCTTATTTATTTCTCTATCAGCAACATCTAATACAAGGCCCCAGGCAGAGAAGCTATCCTCTGACCTAATTGCCCCATTTACTATGAGTTATGTAAAAGAAATTATTGTTCAACATATTTATGCATATATAAGATTATTCTGGAATAATGAAAGCAATGTTTAATGTTACTCAAAGGAACAGATTACAAAGATAATTACTTGGATCAATAAGATACTATAACACCAAAAATATCATAGAAATGGGCAAAATGCTTTAAATGTAAATTTTCTAATTTACCTGATCAGAAACATTCCACACTCTGACAGTTCCATCACAACTAGATGATGCCTGCAGAAATAAACAATGTATTTCTCTATAATTACAGTCATACCACATAGAAACTAGCTCAATTGATTTAAAATAAGTCTTTGACCAATAGGGTAAATATTTCTACCAATTCTCCCATAGCTTTAAACACACTGAAGAAAATGAAAAGGGAATGAAAGGATTACCAGAAAGATATCCTTAGGATCAAACGACAGACTTAAAACAGGGGCGTCGTGTCCTCTAAATGTTTGCTGCTGGCTGTTATCCATCACGTCCACAACTTTGACCAGAAAATCACTACAAAAAAGTTAAGAGGGATCACATGAGTAAATGACAATACAAAAGTCTCTCATACGGCGTGGCTTGAGCATTTCAGAACGAGAGCAAATGCTGTCACAGTTATAACAACAAAGTGTCACCCACATTCAGTAACTTGACCTTTCATTTTGTTCAATAAAAATGCTGAAAATACAGTCAAAACTTCTTACCTTGTTAAAATAAAAGCACTGCCTACGTGGCTTCTCTAGATACTTCTAGGTATTATTGCTAATCTAATTAATAGTTGCAACCATTTTAGAAAGTTCTATCACATCCCGCCTCAGCAATTCAACAAGTTGTTTTTTGTTTTTTTTTTCCCCTATAAGGAGAATTAAAAGATTCTTCAGAAGCCAGGTATGGTATGGTGGTGCACACCTTTAAACCCAGTAGAGGCCAGCCTGGTCTACAGAGGGAATTGGACTGCCAGAACTACACAGAGAAACCTGTCTCAACAAACAACGAGAGAGAGAGAGAGAGAGAGAGAGATAGATTGACTCTGCAGAAATCTGGATTTTGGTTCTACCTAAACTAATTTTTTAAATTTCTAACAAGTTATCACCTTCCTTTGATCTTTTTCAGCACTAAAGGCAATATATTTTTTTTTTTTAAACACAAGTTTGTCCTCAAAATGCTTTATTAAAGACTTGGCGACAACAATAAAGGTGGACAGTACCCTAAAACTCTCACCCTTAGAAACCCTGTGTGGGAGCTGAATTTACCTGGACCCAGCAGCAATTTTAGTGCCGTCTCTATTAAAGACCACATGGTTTGCATTTGTAGTGAACCGTGTTAATATGCCATCCGGAACTCCTTCAGGGAATGTGTAGACTTGGACAGTGTTGTTAGAAACTGCAGTGACCAACTTTCCGTTCTTAAAGAAAAATAAAAGTTATCCATGCAGCATAAAAAATCCAAATCAGTTAACAGTATCTTCATAATGAAAAATCCTATAAAAACCGCAAAGCCTTATAAATGTAGTTCGTGCCAAGAGAGAACTTATCAGCATACTATTTGCCTAAAGTAAACACTAGTAAGAAAAATCTCCTAGCTTTAGAAAACTTAATTCTATTTTCACCAGCCAATCTTTAGCCTGTATTTTTTAATATGGTAAGAAAAATAGTTATATTTTAAAGGATGCCACGTATCATAAACATGAGGAGACTCAAAAGAGGTTATCAGTGAAAACAGTTTCAGTGCAGAAGATGACATCAAAAGACAAAGCCACTGCAGCAGCCCTGTGGCCTTTGGGACAGGATAAAGCCTCACAGACCCACAGCTGAGATGGAGGGACACGGAAACATGGATGGGTTCAGGCAGAGATAAGGAACTACTACCCCTTAGAGGCCAGCAAGAGTGAATTGTGCTGCCACGTTAAATCTCAGGCTTCTTGCCTCCTGGATTGTGAAGCAACACTGTTCTAGGTTTTAAGCCACCAAGTCTGTGGTAAAATGTTACACAAGGGCTAGCAGGCTAATATATAATTTTTGTTTTCCTTCCTTATACACTTTTTAATAACACAATGTGTGATTATTACTGGAGAAAAAAAACACAATATAAAAGTGCCCTGAGCAAAAAGAGTTTTCTACTAGTATAAAGTAATCTCTACTAATATTCAGGTTATGTCATTTTAAGTATTTCCTAAACCCATGAAATATATTTGTATATTTAAAACCCTTAAGAAGCATCACACTACACAGATATTTCTACAACTTTTCCTATTTTTCACTTATTACAAACATCTTTTCTGATGCAGATATACAAAAGCTATCCTGTTTTAATAGTTGCATATCTATTTTGTGGCTCTATCAAATTATAAAACAAATTCTCTGAGAATTCCCTCAATTGCTATTGCAATGGTCCTGGGCTGTACTACATTTCAGTTGGTAGGATGCTCTCCTGGCATGCACAAAGCCCTGGCTTTGATCCCCAGTACTACATAAGCCCAGCATGGTGCTACAGCCCTATGATCCCACCACTTGACAGATGCAAACAGTTCAGGTTCCGAAGAACAGGAGTTCAAGGTCACCCTTGGCTAAGTGAGTCTGAGGCCAGTCTTAGCTGAAGACCCTCTCTCAAGAAATAAACCATAGAAATGGGGGGTTGGGGGATAAAGAAAGATGCATGCAATATATTCAAAACTTCTTTAAGAAACATTTTCACCCTCGGACTTAGCAGTTAAGAGTAGTTACTGTTCTTCCAGAGGACCTGAATGTTCCAGGGTTCCCAGCATGCAAGGCAGCTTACTACCACCTGTAACTTTAGCCCCAAGGGACCTGGTGCCCTCTGCTAGATTCAATGTGCAAGTGCAAACACACGTGTAATTTAAAAATAAATCATTTTTAAAAAATAAAAAACTAAGTGCTTCCCCCAAAGATATGGTACAGAGCAAGGGAAATTATTTTTATATAATCTTTCACCCAAACATAAAAGTCACATGCCAGCATTACTTCAAATCAAGTAAATCAAGTACCTTCAAGGCACATGAAAATGCCTTTTCTCCAACATTAATAGACTTGGGATCATCATCGTCCAAATCTTCCCACATCCTCACATCACCATCACTTCCACAAGTCACAATAAAACTGTGAAGCACATACAATATGAAAATGTCACCCAGTTTCAGGAATACTCTTTATGGAATGCTACTTTTATATATTCTGAAACAAAATCAAGACATTAGTGAATATTTTTCTCATTTTTTTCAAATAAACATCAATAACAGACTGCTAACTTCTCATTCTATAAAATGAATATAAGTTTAATTTAATGTTGTCTACAGTTCTTCCGTGGCATAAAATTATTCCTTGTAATAATGAAGAGAAAGATGAGAACATAATCTCTGCAATAGCAGAGACTATTTCCACATTGATCACCATCATATATATCCCCAGTACCAAGCAACATGACACACACAAACTATAGCAAATGTTTGTTGAATAAATATATGAGCTCAACTACCCCAAAATAATTATTAAAATAAATAACTAGATGCATCTGTTATAGCTTGTTTTTCAAACTTCTCATCTCCCAAGTGCTTTTGTTCATTTTTTTAAATGTCCTATCTGGATACATATAAAACTGCAAATTAGCCAGGCAGTGGTGATGCATGCCTTTATTCCCAGCACTTGGGAGGCAGAGGCAGGTGGATCTCCGTGAGTTCAAGGCCAGCCTAGTCTACAAAGCGAGTTCCAGGACAGCTAAAACTACAGAGAGAAGCCCTGTCTCAAAAAACAAAAACAGGGGCTGGAGAGATGGCTCAGCGGTTAAGAGCATTGCCTGCTCTTCCAAAGGTTCAATTCCCAGCAACCACATGGTGGCTCACAACCATCTGTAATGAGGTCTGATGCCCTCTTCTGGCCTGTAGGCACACATGTGGCCAGAATATTGTATACATAATAAATAAATAAATAAATATTTAAAAACAAAAACAAACAAACAAACAAAAACAAAACCCAGCAAATTAAATAAAAACAGTATAGGGCAAATGGCCAAAAAAATTATAAATTTAAAAATTATAAATTTAAAAAAAAAAGAGGAGGAAGGAAAGAGATGAATAAGATGAATGTTTGGGAGAAAAGAATGATTAATTCCTAAACAGAAAAATTAGAAGGGGTTCATAAGAAAGTGTTTAGCCGGGGTAATAGCACTGACTACATATTAAGCTTGAGACCAGCCTGTGCTATATGACTTGTGTGGACATATGTGGCACGGCAGTCATGGGGGTAACCAAGTGCTGTTTGAATTCAAGGTCTATTCCGCAAAGGGGAACCCATTCCTGGTACAGTAAAGCCATAGCAGGAGAGGTCATGGACCCTAGTGGGTACTCAATACTGTTGCTTGGCTAAACTGAATAGCCTTAAACTGCCTTTTAAATATTTACATATGTTATAAATGCTACTCTCCTCCTTTACTAGAGAAGCTCTACTTCCAGTGAATGGCAGTGAATGCAGACTCGTAAATGCACAAGGTGAATAAGGGAATTCTCAGTGTTGAGCCCTAAACAAGGCATTTACATTATGTCCTCTAATGCTCAGGGAACACTGTGGAAGAGGAAGTTGCAAAGTTCCATCTTCTGGATAAGAGACCCATTGCAAATTACAACAGCTGATGCTTATACTGGGTCTGCATAAGAACAGACCAGCCAATAGCCAGACAAGGTTGAAGGAGGGCTAAGAGGGTCCTGTTCCCCCAACCCCACTAACTATGGGCTATTGGTAAGATTCAGAAAGAGGAGCAATCATTGCCTTTATTTGTGTATATACTAGTGAACCCACCAGTCTCCAAGGGACAGTCCTAATCCAGTGGTCACAGAGATGGCCCTGATTAAACTAAACAGGTCAGAAAATATAAGTCATGAATCCGGAAAGGAATTGTTAAGGAGGAAGGACGGATGACAGGAACGGGAGAGAAGAGGGTTGGGGGTAGAGAGTAACCAGGATGCACTAGAGATGGGCACCTGTTCTGGTCAGCTTTTGTCAACCTGACACAAACCTAGACATATTTGGGGAGAGGAATCTCAACTGACAAAATATCTCCATCAGGTGTCTGCAAGCAAGTCTATGGGTTGTTTTTCTAACGAGTGACTAATGTGGGTGGTGCTGCCCACGGTCAGGCGGTCCAGAGCTGTATAAAGCAGCAGGCTGAGCAAGCCAGGAGCAGTAACCCCGTCCGCAGTGTTCCTCCATGGTCTGTTTCAGTTCCTATCCTGACTCCTGTTTCATGATGAGCTACAACTGCACGCTGGAATAAACCCTTTGCTCTCCAAGTCGTTCTAAGTCAAGGTGTTTGATCACATCAATAGAAACCTAACTAAGACACCATCCTTACAATTCATTACCATTTCTAACTTTAAACTAAAACCACCTCGACTCCAAATTCTAAAAAGAAATTTCTGTTTAAGTATTTTAGCTATTCGCTTATTATTATTTTCACTCCAATACCATGCTTACCATAGTTTGTGTTTTCAATCCAATATGATGAAACTTCTTCCTGACACACTAGCTTCTCCTCTAACGGCCTTGCCATCTACCTCACACTTCCACAGTCACAAGCTTAGGCTGTCTTTACCGCTCCAATATTGAAACTGATTCATAATTTCAACTTCCACTATCCTAATCACTAAACATTTTACCTTATTACCCATAGCATTCCAACTCAAACAATTTAAAAAAATATTTTATATGATGTGTATGAGTCTTTTGTCTGCATGTAGTCTATGTACCATATGCCTGCCTGGTGTCCACAGACTGAAAAGGGCATCAAATCCCTTGGAACCAGAGTTGTAGATGGCTGTCAGCTGCCACGTGGGTGTTGGGAAATAGATCCAAGTCCTCTGGAAGAGCAAGAAGTGCTACTAACCACCGAGACACCACTCTAGCCCCCCATACAATTTGTATTGTACTGAAAAACAGAATTATGTATTTGCTTCTTTATCTACTTATTTTTGAGACAGAATCTTACTATGTAACTCTGGTTGACCTGGAACTTACTATGTAGACCAAGCTGGCCTCAAGCTCACAAATACCTGCCTGACTTTGCGCCAGGGCTGGACCAAAAGCATACACCTCGTGCCGAGCCCAGAATCTAAAATTTCTTGAGACGACCTTTTCTTTCTCACTCCCTTAAATCCGCAAATCCCTTCTAATCTATCTTAGACCCCACGGTCTGTCACTAATATCTGTCTTTTTCTCATTGACTTTCTGGCCCTCCATCACTCTGGTACCCACAACAACACTCCCAGGTTTGGTTCACCTGTCTATTTTCAAGTTTGCACTGTCAGAGCAGTTGAAGAATGCACATCCAGATTTTTAAGTTCTCACTTTAAGTCCACAGAAGTGTTAGTGCTGCCCTCCATCCAGCTACATTTCTCTAATCCATCCAACTCTTCCTCTCCCTAGACTCACGCCAACTTCTCTTCTTTCAAACAACTGCTTCCAGCTGTACTCAGAGAGCAAAAGAATCTATTGCTGAGTGCATTTACTCTCCATCCTACCTGCGCTTCACTTGTGAATCTGACCATGTCCCCAGGATATCCAGTACTCATAAATCCCTCATTCTCTATTAAATCATCTCCATATACATGTATGTTGTAATCTCTCACCTTAAAAGTAAAAACCTTCCCTGACCCCACATGCCATCCAACTCTTAGAGAATGTCATTCTCACTAACTCCAACTCCTCCCCTTCCGTTCTCCTGACTCCAATCCAACACAGCTTTCAACTCTTTCTAGCCCACAAAACTTACACGAAATCATCAGTTTCCTCCGTGTTGTTTAATCTACTATTCTTTTTCAATTTGGTTCACCAAGAACACTTGATACAGTTATTTCTTTTCTTCTTCTTGGCGGCGGGGGTGGGGGGGTCCCTCCTCTACAACAATATCTAGTTTTGGGGCCTAGCCCTTGAACCCCTCTTCTCACGACATTCATTCCTCTCCAGGCGACTCTATCTAAATTAATGCAGCAGATATTATCTGTACATAGGCTGACAACCCCATTCACCTCCCCAGTCAAGACTTCAATCCCCAACACTGACAGACATCTATTTCTATCCCTAGCTCATTTTTCTGATTTCCAAATGTTTTCTTTACATTTCTAGTTGAACATCTGAAAGAAATCCTGTACTAACCTTGTCCAAAAGCAAATTCGGAATCTCTACTCCCTGCCCCCTCTAAACCATGCTCTTCTTCAAGTGTCAAGATTTTCCAGCACCTACACATAACTTCAACTGTAACACATTCCCTCAACTGTAACATCCAGCTATGCAGACGTGATCAGACGCCTTTCTCTCTGTCCTCAACCACTGAATCATCCTACTGATCACCTGTTCTCCCCAGGCCGCCCTCCACTCTAGAGCTCACTTCTGCTAGTCTCCAGCTAACCAAGGCACCTCCTACTAATTCATCCTCCATTCATCTTCTCTACGAACAGCTGCACTGTTTCAAACACTCAGTACCTTCCCACCATGAGGCCAAAAACAAGGTTCTTAATGTGTGGACATGCAAGCGTGTATGTATATTGTTTGTACGCCTGTGTTTATGTGTGTTCACGTGTGTGTGTGCATGTGCGGGCACAAGCATATGAAGGCCCGAGGTTAATGGCAGATGTTTTCTCCTGAACCCAGAATTCATGAACTCAGCTAATCTTGCTAGTGTGCTTGCTCTGGGAATCCCCTGCCTCCACCTCCTAATCACTGGTATTACAGGCCCCTCTGAACTCTGGTTGGTCATCTCCCCACCCCCTCCAAACAAGATTAAAAGCAGAAGGCCTTGCATAGACATCCTGTTTACCTTCACATGTCCATCTCATGAACCTCCACGTTACTTTACATTATAGCACAGATAACTTTTAATTTTTAAGCAAGCAGGGCGCCTGGGTCCACTGGTCTTTTGAATATACTCAGAATGCCAACATCACCACTCTACTGCCATGGCCCCAACTCTTTAGATTTCTTGTTTCTTTTTTCATGTGGCTGGAGACTGTATTACCACTAAGCTATATCCCTGGCCTATCTTTATTGCTTATTACCTTCTCAACCTTCAGGTCTCATTTCAAGACACTCCCTTAAGAGACACTTTCTGTCCTTTAACCTACATCACCTTCCTGCCCATACGCTCATCACTGCACACATCCCTTAGTAGTGCTAAGCATACTCCTAAATATGCATTTATTTGTAATTAATTTGTGCCTGATGCCTATTAATCCCAAAAGACCTTAACTTCAATAAAGGAAACGGTCGTGGCTTGTTGTCATTATCTCTGGCCCCCAGAAAAGTAGGCTCACAAACATTTTTTCATGGACCAACGAACAGAGAGGGGTGGCATGGAAGCCACACAACTTAACAGAACTTGACAGGAATGGCATTCAGAAAGATAAAAGGGAAGAAAAGGGGCTGCAGAGACGGCTCAAGACTATGAGCACTGACTGCCCTTTCAGAGGACCTGAGTTCGGTTTCCAACACCCGCATGGCAGCTCAACAACAGACACGAAGAAACAAAAGAAAACAAATATACCTTTTTTACTAAAGAGAAAGGATCGCCCTAGTAAAATAACTGTTTAAGAACGAAACAGAAGAAAGTCGGTTCGAAGTCAGCAGGTTAAAAAGAAAAGGGAAAGAAAGAGAACAAAGAAAAATAACATTACTAAGGCCAAAAGAGGCTACCTTTGCCGACGGGATGAGCGATTTGGCAAACAGTATGCAGTGGGCGTGCTCAAAAAATGAACGTGACACCGAATAAAATTGTGGGTGGCGAGAAGACGCTCCTCTGGGGAAAGGATTTTAACTTTCCTGAGATCTAGAACTACCACGACAGTTGAAAGCAAACAAGTCTCAGGAAACCGACGCTCCTATTTATCCCTGCCTCTCTCCCTCCGCATGGGTCATCTTCGGCTGACATTCACACCTGGCTAGTTCTTTTTTCTTTTATTTCCCAAGACGCTTACCTTCCAGAATCATCAAAACAGACGTCGGTGTGTCCTTCCGTGTGTCCGTACCTCATGGGCTTCTGTGTGGCCGGCATCTTTCCCTTTGCCTACCTGAACCGTTTTTGTAAGAACTGGTATTTTCGTGCGCTCTACGCAATCCTATTTCCCTCACCCGAGGAGCAACCGCACGTCACGGCGGACAGTCTGTCACAGCACCCTCCTCTGCAGGCTCGGGCAACGAGAGCAAGCAGCAGTGGGGTGCAACAGCTTCGGGGCTGAGGAAGGAGCAGTCCGCAGCGAGCAGCTTCCCGCGCTCGGGCGCGCTCTCCCTGTGCGCATGCGCGGCCCGCCGCCCAGCGCTGGTCCCGACCGAGGTCGCCGGGTGCTGGCGTCAGCGGCGCGCCGCCGCAAAGCCCCGAGCGGTGGCCGGGGCGGTGCTGAACCCGGAAGTGGTGGCGGTCCCCGGAGAGAAGGCGGAGACAGCGGCGAGTCGGAGGCCTGGCTGACTGAGCGGGGCGGGGGCTGACGGAGAGCAGCCGCCTCGCGGGAGCTGCATTAGGAGCGGGAGTGGCCGGGCCTGCCTTCCGCGCTTGAGCGAGCGCCCAGTGATGGCGATGGTGATGGCGGCAGTTGCTCGGACAGCCCCAGTTAAGCTGCGCCCAGAGAGGTGAGAGGGGGGAGGGTGGCCGTGAGGGCTGGGGTTTGGCGCCCACCCTTCCAGGCTCTCCTCCCAGGCAACCACATTCGGGCTCCTCGAACCGATCGAGCTCCCCGGGGCAGGGTTAGAAACGGACCTTGTCGAGCCTTTATTCTTCGTGCGCTCACTTTGTCATTTCTGCCGTGATGAAGGATAGAGTCGTTCTTGTTTCTTGCAGCTCTAGCTAAATAATGCTTAAGAGAGTTAACTCGGATTTCCTATTTAGTTCCCACCCAAAGTTTACTACAGTGCCTTTAGATCTGAAAGAGAGTTCTCATTTATATTGTTGAACGCTTCTTTTCATCCTTGCAGCCCATAACGCATCCTGTGCTAAGTAAGGTCTTGGGCCCGTCAAGTTTATGCTTTTCTTGTTTCTTCATGGTCTCCATGTTAGTAGATTGGTCTCTGTTGAAAACTATGATTTATTTATTTATTTATTTGGTTAGGATTTATCCTACGGAATTTCTCAGAGTTTTTGTGGTACCCACCATACAGTTTCAGTCACTTTTATCACCTGAGACATTTTTCCGTTGTAGAAGTATATTTCCCGGTTCCTCGGTCCGGCTTCATTCCGAAATTTTGCAAGCTTAGTTAATTCACGCCGTGATATTCTTGCTCTGGTAACATTTTGTAAAAATTAGGGTTCCAAGTAGACACTCAGATTTGTATAGGCATAAAAAGAAAGAGTGGTTGGCTCAAAAAGAACCTGAGATTCTTTTTAAAATCCCAATTGTACCAGTTGTACCACAAGAATGTGGGTACCTGAGATGATGGTTTCTGAGTAACTTAGTTTTATTTTGAAATTACTCAGTTTTTAGATGGACCAATTTATAATTCTTTTGCCCAAGTAACCGGGCAATAAAAATTGTTAGGTATAGTGTGAGATTCAAGTTGAGCTGATGCTCAACCTCAACACTCAGAAAACTGCAAAGAGGGACAAGAGTTATAGTTGTAAATACTTTATAGTATCTGTAATACCGTTTGATTTAAAACTGTGAATGGTGTCAGCATACCTGCCCATTATCTCTAACCTATTGTATGACCTTGAATGTGAGTGTGTCTTTCGTTTCCTGAATGTCAGATTTCTCATCTTCAGGATGGAGTTGATACTTAGTTCCACCAAATTATGGAAGTGCAGAGAAGTTATTCATGGAGGTCTAAAACTGTTAAGACCTCATGTTATTTATTAGTTAGGCATTTTAGGTATTTAGTGGTTTTCTTTAAAGTGGGGATTAGCCTGTAAAACCTTCACATGCCAGATGCCTCCAAAACTGTGAATCCTACCTTCAGCAAGTTTATGGCATATTGAGGACAATAGATCTTCAAGCAATATGTACAGAATGATACATTATGAAAATTGTAATGAAATTTGCATAACTAAAGTACTGTATTGCAAAATCGTCAGGCTATCTAAAAAACATAATTTAAAAAAATAAATCAGTGTACCTATAATTCTTATATGAGTACCAAAAAATTCCTAAATGAATTATTACCAGTGCATATCTCATTTGAGTGGGTATCTGAATGAACTCGCTGAAAACAATTCCAAGATTGGAGATCCAGTTTCACTGAAGGTTAGTTTGCCCTACTGTGACCATTTTAATATCCTGAGGTTCACAAATAGTGTTGATCTCAAGGGCAATAGGTTGAGAAAACATAGATATATTAGCATTCTACCAAAGGTAATATTATCTATATAAATGTTATATAATCCTACACAGTTATCCAAGAGACTATAGCAGAATTGCCTACATAAGATTTTTTTTAAGATTTTATTTTTAATTATAAAAATGGGGGGGAGATGTACGTGTGTGTGTGAGTGTGAGTGTAAGAGAGAGAGAGAGAGCATCAGATCCCCTGGAGAGCAACAGGCAATTGTGAGCTGCAAGATACAGGTTCTGGGAACTGAATTTGGGTACCTTCAAGCACAGCTGGTATTCATAGCTACTGAACCATCTCTCCAGTCCAGCCCCTAAAATTTCTTTTTAATAGAATACTTAATTGATATAAAAGTCACCATTACTATGGAAGATGAGGCTGGAAGAGAGGGTAACAATAGCTGAAAACCAAATATTAGAAAAAAACAAATTTTTTAATCTCTCTAAATGTATTATGAATAAATGTTAATAACATATTTATTCTGGAAATAAATAATACTTGTAGAAACCCAATAAGATATAAAAGAGAATATAGTCAAAGTCCCTCTGCTTTTAGCCACCTACTTCCTCTAGCTGAAAACAGCAGGTATTTGATTCTTGTATTACCTTGGCAGTACTAGATTGACTTTTCTCATAGCAAGACGGATAAATTTTTGTTCTTTGAGAATTTCACACATTATACTTTGATTTCATATTCACTACCATCTCAGTGTTCCCCCAACTCCTCCCAAATCCACCCCTACCTCCCCACCCTCTTTCAACTTGGTGTCCTCGACCCACCTTAATAACCTACCATTGCCTAATGAGTTACCCATATACTTATGAGTATAGGACCATCCTCTGGAACATGGTTGCCACACCCTTAAAGAAAACTGACTCTTCCTTCCCTATAAGCCATCAACTGTCAGTAGTTTCTCAGTTAAGAATGGGGTCTCTTAAGCACCCCCCCACTCCGTGCTAGCATGTTGACTGGCTTGGGCTTGTGCTGGCAGCCACAGCTTCTGTGAGTTCATGAGTTCAGTGGTCCTGTCATGTCCAGAAGGCTGTCTCACCCCAGATCTCCTTGACCACCTTCCACAATGGTCCCTTAGTTTGGGGGAGGGGTATGATAAGGATGTCGCATTTGTGGCTGAATACTCTGTTGACACTTAGTCTCTGTATTAACCAGGAATGTCTGTATTAACCATCATCCACTGTACAAAGAAACTTCTCTGATCAGGTTTGAGAAATGTGCTAATCTCTTGATATAAAGATAATTTAGAAGGCAGTTTGATACTATGCCCACTTAACAGAATAATGATAGTAGCTCACTCCTGGGCCTCTTAAACTCCCTGACCATATTCAGTGGTTTTGTTTTTTTGTTGAAAGAGTCTCACTCTGGCTTTGGCTGGCCACTAGGTAGACCAGGCTGGCCTTAGACTCACAGAGATCAGATGCCCCTGCTTCCCAAGTGCTAGGATTAAAGGTGTGCTCCACCAAACCTGATAACATCCAATGTTTTATAGGTGGAAAAGCTAAAACTCAGAAATGTTCTGATTCGTCAGTTGTCACATTCACCAAAGTCTGACACAGTGTCAGACTCCAGGCTGCCATTCTCCCTTTAAATCAAGCTGTTGCCATAAAAGTCAGAATTTAATAGAGCAAATGATGACAGGTATTGGTCTCAGACCTGGTGTGTAGCCAGCCCAAGCTAACCTCAAACTGGAGATTCTATTTCACACCTCCTAAGTCCTTGGAATTATAGGTTTGTGCTACCACACATAGCTTTTAAAATTAAAACATTAAAAATTTAAATCCAGATTCATATTTTATTAGTATTTGGGTGAAATGTGTTACCTTCCTTGAATGTAATCATATATAATTATTGCAAAATAGTAAAAATGATCTGTAGTTTTATTTATTTATTTATTTAAAAAATGCCTGGCATGATGGCCCACACCTTTAATTTCAGCACCCAGGAGCCAGACACAGGGGCAGTCTTTGAGTTTGAGGCCATCCTGGTCTACATAGTGAATTCTGGGACAGTCAGGGCTATGTAGAGGGACCTGCTGCTCCCCCTACACCATCAAAAACAAAAACCTTACCTAGTATTTCAGTTTAAATTTTTGTTAAGTTAGCTTGTAAGGAACTGTAAATGTCTGTGTGGGGGCAGCTAGAGAGATGGCTCAGCGGTTAAGATATTGGTTGCTCTTCCGGAGGATCTAGGTTCAATTCCCAGGGACAAGATATGCAAGCAAAATATCCATACACAGAAAATAAAGTGAAATAGTTTTAGAACCTATAAAATTTTACCACGTTTTTTCATTCAATATTTTTAAGGGATCTAAAGTTGGAAGCTTTGGAGCTGGAGAGATGTCCCAGCCGCTAAGAGCACTTGGTTATTTTAGAAGACCTGGGTTCAAATTCCAACACACATCTGATGACTCACAGTTTCTTGGGCCTTCAGTTCCAGAAGATCCGAAACCCTCTTCTGGCTTCTGGGGGTACCTCCACACATGTGCACGTACCTGGCTTCTGGGGGTACCTCCACACATGTGCACGTACCTGGATTCTGGGGGTACCTCCACACATGTGGTACACATGGCTGGCTTCTGGGGGTACCTCCACACATGTGCACGTACCTGGCTTCTGGGGGTACCTCCACACATGTGCACGTACCTGGATTCTGGGGGTACCTCCACACATGTGGTACACATGGCTGGCTTCTGGGGGTACCTCCACACATGGGCTACACATGCCTGTACTCAGTCACAGACACATGAGTAAATCTTAAGAAGAAGCAGAGGAGGAGAAGAAAGAAGCAGCAGCAGCTGTTTAAAGGAGCATGTTTAATTAAAGAGTAATGTGCTTTATGTTTGCTTTATGATATTTTAGAAATACTGGAGCTTTTTCAATTTCAGATTTATTTATTTGGTGTTGTTTTGTTGTGTCAGGCTCTTGCATAGCCCAGCTGACCTTGAACTCCTGATATTCCTGCACCCGCCTCCCAAGTGCTAGCATTTCAAACATGTGCCACTGTGTCTAGTATATGCTCAGCTTTTCATGATATATTTTTGTGTAGTTTCTAGCCTTAAATACATAGCTATTGGTACCTCTCCTTCCTTTTTTACCTTCAATTTTGCCACTTTTTCATCTTTCATTTTTAGAAAAGTTCTCAGTGATATTTATTTTTGTTAATCTCTTTGAACGTTGCTTTCATGTACTTTAATTACAACTGTGTAAATATGTCTTGATTTACAAATGAGAAAATCAAGTTAGAGTTATACTTTTTGGAGCTTTGCAGTGTTGGAGATTGAACACGGAGTCTGATGCATGCTAGTCCAGTTCTCTACCAGGGATCTGTATCTCCTTTCTGTTCTGAAACTTATTGGACATTCTGTATGTTAATCAATACACACTGTTTTATAATTGGAAATTAAAAATTAGGAGGAAAATACATCAATTTATCCCATAAAGTGTTTTAAATATTCTGGTTTCTAAGATTCTGTTGTTCTTCCTTCCACTTCGGGGAGCCCAGGTTTTGTGTGGTGGTCAGGGGCTGAGGGCCCGGGTCCTCATTCTTGGCCCCTTCTTCGAGGAATTGAAATAAAAGCTCCCATATATTTGCAAAAGTAGCAAGGAAACTTTATTTAAACAAAGCAATATAAAAGATTATAATGCATTGTTAGGGAGCAGTGGGCTTCATGAGCCAAGGTACTCAAGTGCCCCAGTTATCATTTGGGGCTTTTTTCTATGGGTTCAAGAGAAAGGGGGATTTTGTTAAAAGGGGACATGATGAAGATGGTTTCCTATTTTGATTGATAGATTAGGTCATATAATCATTTTTCTACAGTACATGTTTCTTTCCATAATGCATCTGACTATAATCATATGCACGTCCAATTATGCACAGGCATAATTAGATAGTAAATAGGGGATTCTCTAAAAATTATCACAGTTTTTGCTTTACTGCACATGTACCTAAAGTCAGCTTACACTGGATCAGGACTAGGAAGTATTGTGAATATATTTGGATAAAAACTGTCCCTTGGTCCATATTGGAAGGGAAATCTATATAGCTGACTGAAAAAGGTTGTAAGCATAGCTTGATGCCAGTGGGGGCCCTGTATTGCTAGCAGGTTGTAGGTGCATGTTCAAGAAGGGTATGTTCATAGTTCCTGACAATAAGGGGCCTAAGCTACCAAGCACACTATTAGAAGATGGGGTGTGTAACACAAACCCAAGAAAAGTCCCAGGTTACTAAACTATTTATTCCCTGGGCTTGCCTGCATCCATGGACTTCCAGCCATTTTCTGCCTGCCCTTTATTCTAGAATAGCTGGCTTCAGTTGATAAATATTTAGATATATCTCTTTATCTTTGGTTCATAAGCTCATGGAGTATACATTTATTTTAATGTTTCCCAAATTCTGTTCTACAAAAATGATTTGTGGTCAGTGCAGGACTCTGTGCCTTAAGCATTTCTTTTCTGAAGAACTTTGTTTATGGCGGGGTGGGTCTGCCAGCGAGCACTTCTCAAACTTGTTTGACAAGGGGTCCCACCTTTTTTTCCCAGAATAAGTATTTGTATTGTTTTATTTTGACAAATAGTAATTTCATGTATTTATGGAATACAATATGATTTTGATGGATGTAGACATAATGAAATGAGTCCTATAAGTTAACATTTGTAGTAAGAAGGTTAAAAAGTCTATCTGAGCATTTGGTAAATATACATTAACAGTGGTCACATGCAGTCTAATAAAGTACTGTACTGAAACTTCCTCCCACACAGAATTTTGGGACTTTTGTTTAGTGGAATATAGATTAAAGAGTCTAGCATGACCAAGCTATGATTGGAAAGGAAGTAGAAGAAAGTGAGGGAAAGGGCAAATGAAAGTAATAGTATTAAACTAATGGTTTATTTGTGCTTTTCCTTTTTATTTGCTTGTTTTTTAATTATCATCCAGTTTAGCCTTGTGAGTCCTGGCTAACTCTTTAAAGGATATGCTTTTAAATACTTACTAGAAAATAAATATAAATTTAATTTTTTTTGCTAGAACATAAAAAATAATTTACTATGGAAAGGATAACTAGAGAATGAAAACTTTTTCATCTCAAAATTTTTTTCTCATTTTTTTGATTTTTTGATTTTTTTGATATACTATTCTGAGGAATTCCTCTGTTGTCTACTAGCCAACTTGTGAAGCCTGAATGTTTATTTAGCGTCCAACTTAATTATTAAGCTCTAATCTTGATTCTTTGGTGGAGACTGGGGTGGGCGCTGCAGGTAAACTTGCAGTCACAAAACTCGTAAGAAAGGTCATGGGACTGAATTGCTATCACAGTAATAATACATTTGTGAATTAGTTAGTATATTGAGTTACTCTTTGGATCATGAAATTTACTTTGGGTTAGTATTAGAAATTAGAATTCTAATCTTAAATGTATATTAGCATTGTAGGTATAAGTAGTTTAATGAATAATGAATATGCTCTATTACCCAGCAATACAGACTTCAAATTCGTTTTCCAGATGTTTAACCCTGTGATTAACTTTTATTTCCTATAAAACTCTTGAATTAAAATTACCTTCCTAGCCTTACTCAATAGAAATATTAGTTACATCTTTTTCATTAGTGAAATTAGCATGTGGGCATTGATTTTTTTCATCATTGTCACGCCAGTTGAATCTGGAAACTTGCTTTCTTGAAGTAACTCTTACACAAGCTTGTTTTTAAACATTTGCCTCTTGCTCATTAAGAAAGAATAACTTTTTTTTTTTAAATGTCACTGTTCATTTCCCAGGGCTGTGGGTAACATGGCTCCCTTCATAAAAAAATAGTACGGAATGAAGAGCCAAAGCAGCTTCTCCCGAAGGAGGCTTTTCTCTTCTTTAAAAGGAAGAGGGAGGGGAGTTTCTCCACAGCCGCTAGTGCTCTTCAGTGTGTCTGCGCCTCTCCAAGCCCTGTCTGATTCTGTACTGCACCAAAACTGCTGTAGAGCCACCCGTAACTCCTTTCTCTGTCAAAGCTGTACATCCCTAACTCCTCTTTCTCTGTCAAAGCTGTGCATCCCTAACTCCTCTTTCTCTATACAAAGCTGTACATCCCTAACTCCTTTCTCTATACAAAGCTGTACATCCCTAACTCCTCTTTCTCTATACAAAGCTGTACATCCCTAACTCCTTTCTCTGTCAAAGCTGTACATCCCTAACTCCTTTCTCTATACAAAGCTGTACATCCCTAACTCCTCTTTCTCTGTACAAAGCTGTACATCCCTAACTCCTTTCTCTGTACAAAGCTGTACATCCCTAACTCCTTTCTCTATACAAAGCTGTACATCCCTAACTCCTTTCTTTGTACAAAGCTGTGCATCCCTAACTCCTTTCTCTGTACAAAGCTGTACATCCCTAACTCCTCTTTCTCTATACAAAGCTGTGCATCCCTAACTCCTTTCTCTATACAAAGCTGTACATCCCTAACTCCTCTTTCTCTATACAAAGCTGTACATCCCTAACTCCTCTTTCTCTATACAAAGCTGTACATCCCTAACTCCT